>JAOWBW010001579.1:0-57920 GCA_026119855.1 Campanula takesimana | reverse complement strand
TCAAATCCATAACACACGGCCGGTGCATTAGTCAACCCAAACGGCATAACCAAGAATTCATAATGACCATAATGAGTGCAAAAAGCAGTCTTCGGAATATCATCCGATCGAATCTTCAGTTGGTGGTACCCACTCTCAAATCAAGTTTAGAAAATACTACCGACCCTTGAAGTTGATCGAATAAATCATCAATATGCGGTAGAGGATATTTGTTTTTCACCGTCACCTGATTCAACTTTTGGTAATCGATACACAACCTCAACGAACCGTCTTTCTTTCTCACAAACAAAACTGGTGCTCCCCACGGGGAAACACTAGGTCGAATAAACCTCTATCAAGCAACTCCTGCAACTGAACCTTCAATTCTTTCAACTCTGCCGGGGCCATTCTATAAGGTGCTTTCGAAATCGGAGCTGTACCTAGTAGAAGATCTATACAAAACTCTATCTCTCGATCGGGCGGCATATCGTACTCAGAAGAGAAAACGTCAGGAAATTCTCTAACTACCCGAACACTTTCCAAACCGGGTGATTCTTTCTTGGTATCATGCACACTAGCCAAGTAACCCTCACAACCATGATGTAATAATTTTCTCGCTTTCACATAAGAAATTAAACGAATTTTTCTACTCAAAGGACTAGCCTCAAAAACAAACTTAGGCACATTGGGAATAGAAAAAGTAACAACTTTCTTACGACAATCAACATAAGCATGAAATTTGCTCAACCAATCCATACCCAAAATAACATCAAAATCTTGAATCAGAAGGACTACCAAGTCCGCACACAAGACACGACCACAAATAAGCACATCACAATCACGAAATACTCTATCGGTCACCAAACATTCTCCTATAGGGGTCGACACCTCTAGCACATAAGGTAAAGACTCAAATGCAGCATTTAGCAAAGAAGCAAATTGCACAGATATGTAAGAATGCGATGATCCTGGATCTACTAAGGCACGAGCGCTCACATTAGACACAGAAACAATACCTCCAATAACGGAAGGATCATCGGTAGTTTGTTGTTGATTCATGGCAAATACCCTTCCTTGGACCTTGGGCTTTCCCGCAGCATCTCTTTGCTGACCCTGAGAAGAACCGGCTCCTGACCCTGATGGTTGGCCTATGAACCTCGGGCAATCTTTCGCAAAATGCCCCAACTGTTGGGTTTCCAAGTAACATGCGCAGCGGAATATAGCAATTAAACTTTTAAGAAACCCAAAGCCATGGATCCGTTCATATGATTAAATCAAATACAACAAGATGAATAGAGGAATAACTAACCCTTGATGGCTATGAATTTCTCTTGATCTTTGGTGGAGAAACTTGAAGACTTGATCACGATCACAAAGCTTGAACACGAACTTTGAAGATGATGATTTTCACCTCTAGCGGTATCCACACTTCGAACGAATATCAAAGGAGCTTCTTGATCTTGGTTGCTAGACCAATATTATGAAACACACTTTCACAATATAATAAAGAACTATATGGAATTTATTTGTGAATTATTTTGTTCCTCAATCAATGATATCTTAGAACAAAATAAAATCTCTCTCAAACTCTTTGAGACTCACAAAAGCACTAGTCAATATGGTCTGGCCGAATTGGGGTTTTTATACACAATTAAGACATATTCCAAATAGGAATCTTGTGCCAAAAACCTTTCCTAATCGAATTAGGAAATTTCCAATTCGGCATACCGGGCGCCCGCCTGGTCCTACCCAGGCGCCCGCTTGTTTGGGCAGAAAGTCCAATTCCTTTCGGCTTGTTCAGGCACCCGCCTGGTGCAACCCAAGCACCCGCTTGGTTGACCAGGAGGCCCAGAACTTTCCAGAAATTCCTGGAAGTCCTCCGACCCTAAATGCCAATATAGTCCTTTTATTAAGATTCGTTCTATTGTGTGTGACCCTCTAGGATTATACTAAGTTGGCAATGGGCTCAAACATGATCCCATAAGATATGATTAGGTTCTAGCAAACCGTCATACATACCAATTAGCATAACTACATACAAGTTCGCATTCCTTTAGAATATGTCACAATCCTTTTGTCCACGATGTCATTGAACACAAGTCATGGTCAAACAGTCAACTTGTTTTGGTTCAATACTTTCTCGATTCTGAATATGTTGATAATTCAAATGCTATTGATCCAATCAATCCATTTGAGTCCGGCTGAACATTTCATCAACATCATTCCTTCGAGGGGCCCAAGCTTGACATCTCTCCGTGGAGGGACAAATCCATTTAGCTTATTATTCTTCCCAACGGGAATCCGATTATGCCAATCATACCCTTTATAACTACCGTGTTAAGGTAGCATTTGAATATGTCAAACACAATGTTCATCAAGTGGAAGACTATAATAACTTCATGTCTAAGGATTCAAATGACATAACTAATATGAGATATATGTACGACATAGACCATGACATAAATCTCATACAGCGGGTCATGTCCAGTACCTGTTCCAAACAAGTACCCATAAATCTATCATGATCATCTCATGATCATTTAGCCTTTATACTAGTGCTTAAAAAGTACTAGGGACGGGGATTATTATAAGTAAACATGAATAACAATAATAATCAAAACATCTCTTTTATTGATATGAAATAAATGATAATAATTACAACGTTTATTAAACGTGCCTAGGGCACCACTACCAACAATCTCCCACTTGCCCTAGGCCCAATCTCCCATGTATCTAATACCCATGGACCTAACATGACCATCATGATTAGCTTGTGGAAGTCCCTTTGTTAGCGGGTCCGCAACATTGTCATCAGTAGGTACTCTGCATATATTTACGTCTCCCCTATCAACGATCTCTCGAATGATATGAAAACGCCTAAGTATGTGTTTGGATTTCTGAGGTGCTCTTGGTTTCTTTGCTTGAGCAATAGCACCATTATTATCGCAATAAAGGTCTATTGGACTAGCAATACTAGGAACCACTTCAAGTTCGGTTATGAACTTCTTAATCCAAACAGCTTCCTTTGCAGCATCCGATGCAGCAATATACTCAGCTTCTGTTGTAGAATCAGCGGTTGTACTTTGCTTGGAACTCTTCCAGCTTACAGCTCCACCATTTAACATAAACACAAAACCCGATTGCGATCGGCTATCATCTTTGTCGGTTTGGAAGCTTGCATCCGTGTAAGCATTTACAAAGAGATCATCTTCCATTCCTCCATGGACCAAAAACGAGTCTTTAGTTCTTCTCAAGTACTTAAGAATCGCTTTTACAGCTATCCAGTGATTTTCGCCAGGGTCGGATTGGTATCTACTTGTCATGCTCAAAGCATAAGATACATCCGGCCTAGTATAAATCATGGCATACATGATGGACCCAATTGCCGAAGCATATGGAACATCATTCATTTTCTCACGCTCATCGTTTGTCTTAGGACATTGAGTCTTGCTTAGAGAAACTCCATATAACACGGGCAAGGTGCCTTTCTTAGAATTTTCCATTCGGAATCTTCTAATGACCTTGTCAATGTATGTACTTTGGCTTAAACCAAGTAGCCTCCTTGATCTATCTCTATAGATCTTAATGCCAAGAATATATGCGGCTTCACCCATATCTTTCATTACGAAGCACTTTCCTAACCAAGTCTTCACAGACTGAAGTGTAGGAATGTCGTTTCCAATAATCAATATGTCATCCACATATAAAATAAGGAATAGCACTATGCTCCCACTAATCTTCTTGTATACACAAGGCTCATCTTCGTTCTTGATGAAACCAAACTCTTTGACCGATTCATCAAAACGGAGATTCCAACTCCTAGAAGCTTGCTTCAATCCATAGATGGATCTCTGCAATTTGCATACCTTAGAATCTTGTTCAAAACCTTTGGTTGTGTCATATACACATCCTCTTGGAGTTTTCCATTCAGGAAAGCGGTTTTGACGTCCATCTGCCATATCTCATAGTCATGATATGCGGCAATGGCAAGCAAAATTCTAATAGACTTGATCATTGCTACGGGTGAAAAGGTCTCATCATAGTCAATACCATGAAATTGCCTATAACCCTTCGCTACAAGCCTAGCTTTGTAAGTATGCACCTTCCCATCCATGTCAGTCTTCTTCTTGAAGACCCATTTGCATCCTATGGTTTTTACACTTTCGGGCGCATCAATCAAATTCCAAACTTGATTGTCTTGCATGGATTGCAATTCGGATTCCATGGCTCCAAGCCACTTGTCCGAATCAGGAGAAGACATCGCCTCTTGGTAGGTTGACGGTTCATCATTCTCAATGATTTCTACCTCATTACTATCCGTTACGAGAAATCCATATCTCTCGGGCTCGGATCGTAACCTACTAGATCTGCGAGTTGCTTGTGTATTTTGAACAGGTTCCACAACTCCTTGTGGTTCTTGTTCTTGTTCCACTATTGGTTCAATGTTATTTTTTGGGTCTCGAATTTTTTCAAGATTTATTTTACTCCCACTGATTTCTTTGGAGAAAAACTCTTTCTCTAGAAAGACACCAGTTCGGGCAACAAACACTTTGTTGTCCTCACGGTTGTAAAAGTAATATCCTCTAGTTTCCTTAGGATATCCCACGAAAATACATTTATCAGATTTGTGTGCAAGTTTGTCTGAGACAAGTCTTTTGACAAAAGCTTCGCAACCCCAAATCTTCATGAAAGACAGACAAGGCTTCTTTCCGCTCCACATCTCATTGGAGTCTTTTGAACCGATTTAGTTGGAACACGATTTAGTGTGAAAGCAGCGGTTTCTAGGGCGTAACCCCAAAAGGATATTGGAAGATCAACTTGACTCATCATTGATCGAACCATGTCTAACAAAGTCCGATTCTTCCTCTCAGACACACCATTCCATTGTGGTGTTCCGGGTGGAGTCAATTGTGAAACTATTCCACAATTCTTTAGATGATCATCAAATTCTTGACTTAAGTATTCTCCACCTCGATCTGATCGAAGTGCTTTTATACTTTTGCCAAGTTGTTTTTCTACTTCATTTTGAAATATTCTAAATATCTCAAATGCTTCACTTTTATGTTTCATTAGGTAAACATACCCAAATCTACTATAATCATCAGTGAAGGTTATGAAGTATTGAAATCCTCCCCTAGCATTGCTACTTAATGGTCCGCATACATCGGAATGTATCAACCCCAATAAGTCGCTTGCCCTTTCACCCAACTTGGTAAAAGGTGTCTTAGTCATTTTCCAAGAAGACACGACTCACAAGTATCATATGACTCGAGGTCACATGAACCTAAAAGTCCGTCCCCAATGGAGTTTTGAGATACGCTTCTCATTAATATGACCAAGACGGCAATGCCATAAATAGGTATGATTTACATCATTAGGTTTAGATTTCTTGTTTACATGATAGACATTGTCATTATTTTCATTCTTGACATCCAAGATATAAAGGCCATTAAATGAATTAGCAATACCATAAATCACATCATTTAACTAAATAGAAACTTTCTTATTCTCAATAAGAAACTTAAAACCTTCATTATCCAAACAAGAAATTGAAATAATATTTCTGCTTAAATCCGGAACATAATAACAATTGTTCAAAACAAGAATCAATCCGGAAGGTAAAGTGACTTCATAAGTCCCTACGGCTAATGCAGCAACTCTTGCTCCATTCCCCACTCGTAGATCTACTTCACCTTCTTTAAGCAGTCTCCTATTCTTTAGTCCCTGCACATTTAGACAAATGTGAGAACCACATCCGGTATCCAATACCCAAGAATCAGTGGTAGAAAGGAGAATATCTATCATATAGATACCTGAAGTCGACGCAGCCTTGCTGCCCTTCTTCTTCTTTTGCTCTTCCAAGAAAGCCTTGCAATTACGTTTCCAATGACCAATTTCTTGACAATGGAAACAAATTGCATCCTTTTGTGAATCGGGTTTTGCCTCAGAAGCCTTGGCAACCTTTGCCTTGCTTATTTTGGGTTTGAAAACTTTTGCCTTACCCTTTCCTTTGGCACTAGGCTTCTTCCCATCATGAACCAAGAGCACGGGAGAACCTTTCTCCACAATTTTCATCTCTGCAGTTTTGAGCATCCCATGCAACTCAGAGAGATTCTTATCCATTCCATGCATGTTATAATTCATCACAAACTGATTATAACTTTTAGGCAATGAATTAAGAATGAGATCCGTGGCTAGCTCCAATGGAATTGGATAGCCAAGTTTCTCAAGGTGCTCTACATAACCTTTCATTTTAAGAAAGTGAGGACTCACTTGTTGCCCTTCATTCATTTTACAAGTAGTGAATGCAACAATAGTCTTGTACCTCTCTTGCCTAGCTTGCTCTTGAAACATGGTTCTCAACTCCACGCCTATCTCATAGGCTTCCAAATGTTCCAAACTTTGTTGGAGTTTTGAACACATAGCAGCAAGCATGAGACAACTTACATCTCTAGAATCATTACGATGTTTCTTGTAATTGTCTCTTTCTGCCCTAGGGGCAGTAGGCGGTGGTTCAGCGGGGAGAGGCCCATCGAGAATGTACAACTTATCTTCTTGCCTAAGAACGATTCTTATGCTACGGATCCAATCCATAAAGTTTGTACCATTCTCTTCGAGCTTATACTTCTCAAGGATCGATCGCAACAACATTGATTGAGTGTTATTAGTCATTATCTACAAATATGCAAAAATTTCCAAAATTTAATAAGTACCGGTTTTCATTAAAGAGATAAATAATGTATTTTCAAACAAAATACTCCCACTAAATTATATAACCTTCATATACATCCAATGTATAATATAATTTAATTGGGCTAAGATCCAACTTTAATTTAACTTTTGAGTCCACGGAGGCGGACCGCTCAAAAATAAATTAATTAGGTAGATAATCATGTCAATCATATCCCATATGATTCTTAGATCCTTTTATGAGATTCTTTGAGAAATCCAATTTCAAAAAGCATGTTTAATCTCATCTTTTGCCTAGGCCCAAAACTGTTTTGACGCCTAATTAAGTCCAACCATTTTAAACGCATAGGAACCATTCAATTTAACGCACCTTGCGGAGGCAAGCCCACATTAAATTAATGAACCTCATCTTGCTCATACATGAATAAAATCAATGCACATCGCGGAGGCGAACCCACATCAAAATTACCCATGCATAAACAAGTGTTTTAATCATGGCATGGCAAAGAAGGACTTAAAACTTTATTTGAAGGTTCATCACATATAGCATATAACACATTTATGAGCACATAATATAAACATGTTACACATCAAGTTTAGCCATTAAATTAATCTCCATTAATTTAAGCATGATATTTATGTGTCATTAGTTTCTCTATAATTATGAGGATGAGACTATTTCAACTTCGGTTATTATCTCCAAATCAAGACAACAAGAAGTGCGGTCGAACTAAGCCATTAGGCAACCACAATCCCGCACTAATTCAAGAAACCAAGAAAGTAGTCCATGTGGCCGAAACTAAGCAATAGATGGTGTCGATGAACGTAGGCCAATTGGATTCACAATTCCACATGGATCTCCAATCATTGAATCAAGAACTTTGTTTCTCAATTTTAGCAATTATGAACTCTTCATAATTCTAACTTCGTTTTATCTTTGAAACTTTGATTGCGATCAATTTTGGGAAACACAATCTCGATGAACGCAGATTAGCCATCCAAAACTTGAACCAATCTAGGAATCACAAGACTAAAACAAATAGGAAATTCAAACCCCAAAATCCACACACAAACCAACTACCCAAAACCCATTCCAGATCAACAAGTTTGGACTGGTTCTGTTACTGGTTTTGTCGAATTTATCGAAAATTCCATATTCAGATTTTAACCAAAATCAGAACAAAACTTGACCACCGAGCGCCCGCCTGCAAAGGACCAGGCGCCCGCTTGAATGGCCAGAATAGTATAGAATTTTAAAGTTCGAAAATTTTGTCTCAAAAATTTTTTTTTTTCCCCGATTATTAAAACTTTGATCCAATCAAAAATCAATAATCGAAATAATTCAGAATCCACCATAATTTTTATTGCGATTGAATCGTGCGATTAAAGTTGCAAAACAATAAACCACATAAAATCACAAAACACATAAGCATCATATATTCCAATATTCATATCATGCAAGGCACATAAACAATTTATATACACATAACATGATCCAAGTATTGAATTAATCAACATGAACGGGGCTCTGATACCACTGTTGGGTTTCCAAGTAACATGCGCAGTGGAATATAGCAATTAAAATTTTAAGAAACCCAAAGCCATGGATCCGTTCATATGATTAAATCAAATACAACAAGATGAATAGAGGAATAACTAACCCTTGATGGCTATGACTTTTCTCTTGATCTTTGGTGGAGAAACTTGAAGACTTGATCACGATCACAAAGCTTGAACACGAACTTTGAAGATGATGATATTCACCCTCTAGCGGTATCCACACTTCGAACGAATATCAAAGGAGCTTCTTTGATCTTGGTTGCTAGACCAATATTATGAAAAACACTTTCACAATATAATAAAGAACTATATGGAATTTATTTGTGAATTATTTTGTTCCTCAATCAATGATATCTTAGAACAAAATAAAATCTCTCTCAAACTCTTTGAGACTCACAAAAGCACTAGTCAATATGGTCTGGCCGAATTGGGGTTTTTATACACAATTAAGACCTATTCCAAATAGGAATCTTGTGCCAAAAACCTTTCCTAATCGAATTAGGAAATTTCCAATTCGGCATACCGGGCGCCCGCCTGGTCCTACCCAGGCGCCCGCTTGTTTGGGCAGAAAGTCCAATTCCTTTCGGCTTGTTCAGGCACCCGCCTGGTGCAACCCAAGCACCCGCTTGGTTGACCAGGAGGCCCAGAACTTTCCAGAAATTCCTTGGAAGTCCTCCGACCCTAAATGCCAATATAGTCCTTTTATTTAAGATTCGTTCTATTGTGTGTGACCCTCTAGGATTATACTAAGTTGGCAATGGGCTCAAACATGATCTCATAAGATATGATTAGGTTCTAGCAAACCGTCATACCTACCCAAATAGCATAACTAGATACAAGTTCGCATTCCTTTAGAATATGTCACAATCCTTTTGTCCACGATGTCATTGAACACAAGTCATGGTCAAACAGTCAACTTGTTTTGGTTCAATACTTTCTCGATTCTGAATATGTTGATAATTCAAATGCTATTGATCCAATCAATCCATTTGAGTCCGGCCGAACATTTCATCAACATCATTCCTTCGAGGGTCCCAAGCTTGACATCTCTCCGTGGAGGGACAAATCCATTCAGCTTATTATTCTTCCCAACGGGAATCCGATTATGCCAATCATACCCTTAATAACTACCGTGTTAAGGTAGCGTTTGAATATGTCAAACACAATGTTCATCAAGTGGAAGACTATAATAACTTCATGTCTAAGGATTCAAATGACATAACTAATATGAGATATATGTACGACATAGACCATGACATAAATCTCATACAGCGGGTCATGTCCAGTACCTTGTTCCAAACAAGTACCCATAAATCTATCATGATCATCTCATGATCATTTAGCCTTTATACTAGTGCTTAAAAAGTACTAGGGACAGGGATTATTATAAGTAAACATGAACAAAAATAATAATCAAAACATCTCTTTTATTGATATGAAATAAATGATAACAATTACAACGTTTATTAAACGTGCCTAGGGCACCACTACCAACACCAACTGGCCACAATTAATACACTTCACTTGCTTCTTCCAACACCGGTCCTCTGAATGGCCTTCCCTCTGACAATAGGTTCATATCCTCCTATTTTGGTTCCCCGGAGTAGTACCCGGATTCCTTGGTACGGGTTGTCCTTTAAACTGAGATGGTCCTCCCGAATTACCTCGGTTATCTGAACGCTGATGTGGTTGTGATTTGGTATGACTTCCTTGCTTACCCGTGTTCGTGACCTTGGTCTTCCTCTTATGTTCCCCAATGTCTTGCTCGATTAGGTATGCACGATCCACGGCATCCTGGAATGTCAGAATCCTCTGAGCTATAAGCTGAGTCCGGATAGATGTCTTCAACCTCGGATGAACCTCATTGCTTTCTGCTCCTCCGTCCTCACAAGATAGTCACAGTACCTGGCTAATTCTGTGAACTTAGCCGAGTACTGAGCCACGGACAACAAGCCTTGGTCCAAATTGAGAAGCTCAATCTCCTTCCGGTTCTGATCAACTACCGGAATAAAATGCTCTTTGAATTTCCGCACAAACAATTCCCACGTATACGGTGTATTGTCTCCCCAACTTGCTTTAATCCCTTTCCACCAATGCTCGGCGGTACCCACAAGTTTATAGGCCGCAAATCGGACCTTATCCTCACCAGTGCAACCAAAGACATCGTAAATTTTCTCCATTGTTTCTATCCATAGCTCGGCCTTCTTCACATCGGGTTCCCCATTATACTCCGCCGGTTTCAGTTTCAAGAATTGCTCCAAACCATATCGGTGTGGTGGTGCTTGCTCTACTCTCGGCCCTTGGTCATGAATAGCCTTCATGGCCGCCTCAAACATACCCTGAAACATTGCACGGGCTTCATCTCTTGTTTCATTCTGATTTGAAGTTTCGGCGTTACCTTCACCACTTCTTCTTCTAGCCATTTCGAATAAGTGCCTGCATAAAACAACAACCGTTACTCACTCCGAACACAACTACCCTCCTAGGTCATACTAGTCCACCTATACTTAAACTTAGAGCTAAACCATAGCTCTGATACCAACTTTCGCGACCCCGACCCCGCGGGCCAAGAGCACGCGAACTGGACGTCGACTTAACAAACAAATACCAAAATACTGAAGATAAAAATTCCATTTTATACCAAAAGATGATAGTACGAGTTTTGTAAATTCCAGCTTGACAACAACAAAATATAACTAGCATAAGCTCCACAAGCTTATACCCCAAAATACACAATTCTTAATGACGTCAATGTTTGGACACTATCCCAAATGTTATACATTTAAATAATGTAAACCGAAACAACCTTCCCAAAAATTACTTCCACCCTCGACGTCCTCCTCGTGATCAACGAGTACTAATCCTTTCCTCCTGAGGGGGGGGGGTTAAGGAAAAACAAAGATAAAAGAAAAGGGGGTGAGATAAATCTCAATAAGTTACTAATGCAACTACATGACATGTTATGATGCAATAAGCAATAATAAATCACATATAGCACATAGCAATTAGCAGTTAACAGATAGCAGCGGAAATAAACAAATAACAAAGGATATTAGCCAAGGTTTCCCAACTGAAAGAACCAAATAAAGGATCGCTGCGCAGCTTCAACAATCAACCAATCAACATCTTCATAGTAGCATAAAAGCCGAAGAGAAAACCCCGGTACCGGAACCATAACAAAGTAACATGTCACAAAGGACAGGGGAAATGACACAAAGTCAAAACCCAAAAAGTTAGCTAGACTACTTCCGAAGGAAGCTAGCTCATCCCAACCAAGGCCAATCTGGATGAGGAAAGAAGGACCAATGGGCGATGCTATACTGGACTTGGCTTGTGCCATTATAGCATTATCCATTGCCTGACTCGAACACAAATAACCAGCTGGACTTTCAAATAAATGCTAATAAATACTAGCTTAAATAAACAACTAATTATTCCAAAGTAGGGAACCATTCCAAATAAATCACCACAAAGGTAAACCAATCCAAACAACACATCAAAGATGTCCAACATTCCCAAAACGATACTTAATCAAATTTCATAACATATTTATTCACAAAGGAACCAATTCCAATTAATAAAGTGTTCCACGATGTTAACTTAAATTAATTAGAATACTAAAACTTAAACTAAGGGAGCAACCTAGTCTTAAACAAGCAAAAAGCAGAGTTCCAGAAATAGGGGGGCGGGCGGGCGCGCGCCAAGGGTCAGGCGGGCGCTCATTTGACCAGAAGGTTGGCCGAAGGAAAAAGGCCAGGTGGGCGGGCGCCTGGCTCAGCCCTGGCGGGCGCCTGGTCGGCGAGCTGGGCAGGAAAATGAGCTGGGTTCTTCAACTTTTCAAACCATTTTCATACCATTTCCAAAATACCCCAAAATCAACACTTCCCACAAGTTCAACAAGGTACCCAAACAACATCTAAGCTTAGGAGGGACCAAAATAACATCATCTATCAATCCAAACCAAGATTAAATCCCATCAATCAATAATGAACCCTTTATCAAAATATCACAAAATGGGAAAATCAATCAAACACTTCAAAACCCAACCAAAAATCAATGTATATCATCTAAATCATCATATGAACATAGAATGAGCATTTTAACATAAAAATGGGGGAAAGTAAACTTACTTGGAATTTATGAAAGATGAAGGAATTCGAATATTTTTGGCTCTACACGATCCTATCGACGATCTAAACACATTTCATAAAATGAGCACTAAGAAATAGAGGGAGGAAGATGACTAAAATGAAGGAAATGAGAGAGAGGATTTCTTACCTTTTCTATGGAAGAGAGAGAGATATGCAGGGAGAAGAGTAGGGTGAGGAAGAGAGTGAGGGAGAAGGAAGAGTAGGGAGGGAGTAGTTAAAATCATTTCAAAAAGTTACACTAAGGCCCCTCCTCATCTACCTAGGACAAATAAACCCAAATAACCCTTCTACCAATTTAATCCCCTACTTCACACTTAACACAAAATCAACCAAATAATGCTAGACACACATTAATATTATGAGATATAAAATGCGCACATAAATAAATAATCAAATAAATAAATAAGCAATTAATTATTTATTGCAACTTCTGATCATCATACTCCAGCATATTGCATTTCCAGAACATATGTACTCAGAACAGTTCAAACAGAAACAGCAAACACACACAAATATGCACAAAGTCAACTAACAGAAACGGGAGTTTGACCCACACAAAAATGCCTTCAAAGCTTCTAAAGAGAAGTTTGCAAGCACTTTATCTCCCCAGCAGAGTCGCCACTATAAGGATCCCGTCCCCCCAGAGATAACAAAGAAAAGATTTCGTTTGTTTTAAGTTGTTTTAGGGAAGAAATGCCAAACGCGGTTATCTCACAAAAACTTAACGGAGTTGCCACTTTTGTTAATTATTTAACCCAACAAAATAAAAGGTTAGAGATTCTATTAGTTCGGAGGTCAGGTTACGCCCTGGGAAGAGTTTTACGTCACCCAAGCCGCCTCAGATGAGTCCGAGTCTCCCTAATGTTGGTTAACAAAAGCGCATGTGTGTGTGTGTATTTAACGGAAAATAGTGTGTTTTAACTTTTATTCAAAGATTTAACTAAAAAGGGGTCTTTTATTAAGAAAACAGGGATCAGAGGACAAAATGGACATTTTGCCCTCTGCGCCCAGAGCATTCTGCTGAAACTAGACTTAAACAGTTCTGATTCCAGTTTTATTCCAACACAACAAACTTAAACAAAATCATTCCTATGCCTAATGATCATCAATTGAATCCCAAAACAAGTGTTTAGGTGTGATCAAAGCAATCATTGGAGAAAATCACACAAAGGTGATGAACATGACCAAATGAGACAAAATGACCATTTGATGATTAAAGATGGAAACTTTATCATCAAGATGACATTTTATACATTATTAACCTCTTAGGGACCAAATTATTGCATAAAGATTCAATCTTTATGACCCAAAATGGGATTTCAAAGCTAAATCAAAGGGAAAGATGATAAACACTAAGGTTTTATCATCCCACATGATTATCATTGCCAAATCAAAACAAAATCAACATAAAGATTTGGACTTTCACCACAAGAGTGGATCCTTAAGCAAAATACAACCTTGGGACAACATTATTTGACATAAAGATTTGGTTTTTATGACCCCAAAGGAGATTTTGAAACTAGATCAATGTTTGGATGATAAAGATTGAAACTTTATCATCCAAATGACCATCATTGCTACCAATGAACAACATAATCAACCAAAACATGTGCCTTTTTCAATAAAATAGATCACTAATTTGTTGTAAGTAGGAAATTCAACAAACCATGATCATCCTTAGGTTAGAACCACTTTCACACAAAGTGTGAAGGGCACCTTGAATCATTCATGGTTTGGACCATATGTATAGATAATAGTGATATATATATATATAGCTTGGAATGCCAAGGCTTGTAATACATATATATATATATATATATATATATATATATATATATATATATATATATATATATATATTGCTTGATATGGACAAGACTTGCAAGAAATATAAATTGCTTGAGATGGATAAGACTTGCAAGAAATGTAAGAGATGAACAAATAAACATGAACAAACAAGGAGATGAAATGAAGAGAAGGATGGGGGAGAAGGTGGCTTTACCTATGTTTGATTAGGCCAATCTTTCACTCTCTTTTCACTCTAAACACTCTTCTGGAGTAATTTTAGCAGAGTAACACTAACAATAATCGTTTCTCCCCCTCCTGGAATAATCAGCAAGGGGTTCAATTTATAGGGGCTGATGGTGCCTAAAGTAGCCGTACGGCTCATGCTGGCGACCTTCTGTATTTTTCAATCTTTTAATTCCAGAACAGTCCCTGTGTCTATATTTTGTCCTAGTGAGGTCTTGGCCTATCAGTTTATCCCTGAATGGTGCCTAGAATTCCTCTAAGTTGGTCAAATTCAGATTGGGGTACTTACACCTCTCACCTTTGTTTTTTTTTTTTTTGACTTTTTTGATGACATATCAATCATGAGCTCATTCTCGGATGGGCCTTCTTTCACATGAGCCCAAAAAAATGCACATTGCAAGAACATTCTCTCTTATGCCAATAATCCAAAACGTCCCTAGATTGTGCCATATCTTGTCGAGCCTTTTGCAATTCCAAAGTTGACTTGGTGGGGATTTGACTTGCTGAGGAGATTCAATGTGGAACTTGTGTAGTTGTTGTAGACACCCCGCCTTGGTCCGCTCAACCCGATTGTACATTTGATTTTGTGTTTCTTCTTGTTCTAAGTGTTTTTCTTTAGTTTTTGTTACTTCCGTTAAGTTCCTAACTAACTCCGTTAAGTCCAGGGGCTAAACTGAATAACAGTTCTAACTTTTCAGTCCATTCTATAAAAAATGCCTTTTCAAAGTCGCGCGCCTCCGCCTCCATAGGTCATACGCGCGTGCCTTCCGCCTCCATAGGCCGGAGGCGCGCACTTCTGGGCGTCAGTTATAGATTCTGTCCAAGAATCCCTCCCTTGCTCAATTTACATGATTTTGCCCAGGAATTCCTTCTTTGTGACTTCGTTTTGGCACAAAAAGCAACTGATTTTCATCTATAAAAACCCCTCTTCTTCATCATTAAAAGTGGGAGGACTTTTCGAGATAACAAAACAATACCAAAACTCTTAAGGCATTTTCAAGCATTTTCTCCAAAGAATCCCTTAAAGACTCTTGAATTTTAGGTACTTTTTACTTCTTTCTTCTTTCTCTATTTCTCTCATCTCAAACTCTTATTTTATTTCTCATCAAAGTGTGCAATCACCCAAACCATTTTGGGACATGACACTAAAGGCTACTTCACTACATTGAAGTTGGCCAAGGAGTTATCTCCCTATATTCAACCCTTTTTTAACCCCTTAAATCTCATTTTTAAAGTATAGGAAGAACACATTTTTATCATGTATATTATGAACAAGCAAGACCAACATTAGTTGGGCGAAATGAGTGTTTAAGTACTTCCCACTTTGTAACCTAACCCTCGAACCTCAATACAAGAATCTTTGGTTTTCGTAACAAACATTAGGCTATATTAGGTTTTTCTTATATTCCTCTAAAACATAGGTGGCGACTCTACTTCTTAAAAAACAAATAGACATCCTAGGATAATCCGCCCGCTCCAAGCCTAAGGCGCGTGGGTTACCCGCCCCGGGTATCTACAGTGGCGACTCCGCTGGGGATGATTTGAGGGTTAAACAATCTACAGTTTCTCGGGATTCTGGTTCCTGATGGTGGGAAGAGTACACCTCTGACCTTCTTGGCCTAAGGCGCGCGCGTATCACATCAGTGATCAGAATCGCCCGCTTCCTATGTGTTCTTTATATTCTTCCTTTTCTGTGCTAATCACTTCTACAGGGGTTCCAAAATATGTTCAGGACTAGGGCAATCCCCTGAGTCCAGATGTCTGACAGGTTCACCCAGAAGCGGGCGCCTCTCAGTTACCATGCGCAATGCGTGCGGTTCCCATTTCACATACCAAAGGCGGGCGCTTCTGGGCAGTTTTCCAGAAAATGAACAGGTTCCCAGAACTGGTCAGAATGATGGGGTGTGGGCACAGTTGCCTGCATCAAGAATGATTTGGACCTCTGAACTATTTTATTTTTTGTTCATTTTTATCGGTCACACGGGTGATTCGAAAGTTGTAAATATGTGCTTATTTACTTTTCTTTTGAAAAAAAAATGTTTTTTACTTTGTTGGACCTCACACTACGTGCACAAATTCTTATCAATTGCTCACTATCGAGTCGCACAAGTTCATAACCCCAAACCCGTCGAGGCACGTCCTAGAGAGTTTCAAGCTCCACCAGACCTTGACTCTCTCGAAGCGGTAAACCTCAGCCCGTGGCGTAGTTCATGACTACATGCCAGGGGTGACCTTTAAGCCCCTCTCTAGCCGAGCACAATCCATCACATTCTAGTTAGGGTCTAACACTCCGTGACCAAGTCGATTTTTGTGTGCCAAGATTTCCCTAAACTAATGTCTTTAAATCATACATGTCATTTCCAAGAGAAACAAGTGGTTATTATGGACAAAATAAAATCCGTCCCCGTATGTATGCTGTACCACATTAATTTAGTTTAATCCCGTCATGTGTAGGATTCACAAGCATGGTGGAATCCGATGAGTATATGGGACCGCGAGAAGGTCTATATACTAGTGTGACGATTCCATTGTTTTCTTAGAAACCTAATAGGGACCCCCGTCCCTCCGACTTATAAAAAAAAAGTCATTTTTCTTTATGTGGTTCGAGTCGTGTGCTCATTGTGTGTTCAAGACTCTTCATGGACCAAAAATGTTACTCAAGACTAACAAGGGCCTCGTCTTCAATTTAGGTCCGATTGGTACTTACCGCATCTACCGAGACTCAGCAAACCAGATAGTTTGTGAATTGATCGCTCTGGAAACTCCAACAGCATCAATGGCCAGTCCTCTTGCAAACGACTCCAACTCCAACAACACCATGTCCCTCGAGAAACTCTCCGATTTGGTCCAAACTCTTCAAGAGAAAGTCTCCACTCTCAACAAGGAGGCTCAAAACAAAGACGACTTTTGTCAAGCTCACCTAGAAAATCAAAGGGGGGCTCACGAAGCTGAAATGGACCAAATGAAAGCCAAAATCCCCAAGCTGTCCAAAGGCAAAGACAAGGATGACTCCGAGGAATCTGAGTGGACTAAGGGTTTGTTTGAAAGCCCGTATGTTAGTACCGCAGCAAGAAAATGGGGGAACCTAGCACCGAGAGCAATGCTCACAAGATGGTCGAATCAATCATGGCATACATCAACCAACGCTTCAACAGCCTCAACTTGGGGAAAGGCTCCGACACAAGCCTTTATCAGTCATCAATTCTCATGAGCACAATGGCCACTCTCCTCGACAAGTTCAAAATGCCCGACATCAGTAAATTCAAAGGCAACTCTTGCCCTATGGCCCACATTGAAACCTATATATCGGCTATGGTTCCAAAGAAAATCTCTCCAAAGGTGATGGCACAATGTTTCCCTCTTACTACTCTCGAGGGGGCCGCAAAATATTGGTATGCAACTCTCCCACTCACCATCCGTCTTGATTGGGATGCCGCCATGCTTGCCTTCAAGAGTCAATATCAAGGCAATACCACTCACCGCCAGACAAAAAAGAGCTCGAGAACACCACCGAAAGGGACAATGAGTACTTTATTGACTTCACAAGAAGGTGGAATGATAAGATCACCAAGATAGTGAAGAGGCCCAACACAAAAGAGCAAATTGACATCTTCCTCAAGTGTCTCAAGATTGATATCCGCACCCACCTAAGTGGGGCTTGCTACTCAGATTTTGCCCAAATGTATGAGGCGGGGGTCCGAATGGATGATTTGCTCAAGGAGATCAAGAAAACCACTCCTAGCTTCCGCTACAAGGCCGCCTCTAACTTAACAAAAGAGGCCTCTGTCAATTCCGTCACTACCGACAAGGGGAACTACAAGAAAGTTCCACCGCCCCAAGGCAAGAAATTCCAAAGTGACCGTGTCTACACTCCTCTCCAAGGCATGACTTTAGCCGAAGCTTTTGGGGCCCTCAAGGCCAAAGGACAAATTACCCCTCTCCAAGGGTACAAGACCAAGATGATTACCGCC
This sequence comes from Campanula takesimana, assembly GCA_026119855.1. NCBI lineage: Eukaryota > Viridiplantae > Streptophyta > Magnoliopsida > Asterales > Campanulaceae > Campanula > Campanula takesimana. Next base: position 39,538 of record JAOWBW010001579.1, on the reverse strand, counting down.
AACCATGCTCATCACAAGTGGTGTGACTATCATCAACATAGTTTCCATGTTACCGAAGAATGCTTCAGCCTCCGCAACATTGTTTAAGACCTCATCGACAAAAAGTAGTTTATAGTTCCTAGTGAGGGTGAGGTTCATGTAATAGAACTAGGCGAGAGTGAGGAGACCACTCAATCAATTCCCATTGTGAACGAGGGCTCCAATGATATGAATGAAATTGATAATTCTTGTTACATTGTGACTTATGATGAGATAATGAAGGAAGTCTTAGAGAATAGGAAAAGAAGCAAAACGGCAGCGTCAACATGCTAACTCGTTTTTTTTTTTTTTTTTTTTTTTTGGCGAAAGGAGGGAGGTACCTCCCTAGGTTTTATTAATAGTAAAAATTAAACACAAACTTAGTGGGGGACATGACAACCTCAACCACCAGGAAACGAAAATTAGGGATGAGGCCATACACAAGTCGTATGAACCGAGTATTGGGAATCCTTGCCTTGTCTAAAACAAAGCAGCCTTTGCAATGCCGTGGGAAATCACTCAAGGATAGAAAATTATAATTCCTTTCATCATTTACTGCCATGTTAGCCATACCATCCGCAACTCCATTGCCTTCCCTCAGAATATGAGTAATCCAAACCTCCATTTGATCCATTAAGCGGTAAATGTGCGAAATGACATACCAGATAGCCCATGGTATATGGTATTCCCGAATAAGAATGCGCATTAAGACCTGGGAATCCACTTCCAACCAAACCCGATGAAAGCCTCGATCTAAAGCGGAAATAAGACCATCTCTTGCTGCCATAGCCTCCGCCATCATATTGGATTGAACTCCATAGAAATGCGAAAAACCATAAATAAAATCCCCATTATGATCTCTAATGATGCCACCACCTGAGGCAATGCCCGGATTGCCCCTAGATACTCCATCGGTATTAATTTTAACTTCATCAATATTAGGGAATTGCCAAACCACTAATCTGATTTTGGGGGATAGGCTTCAGCCGAAACCACTCTAACATATTTTTATCCCCAAATCCACTCGAAAATGAAAGAGAAAAGGAAGAGGCAATATTAGAGACTAGATTATAAACCTTATGGATGATCTCCTCGGGATGCATGTGAGTCCCTTCAAATTGGCTCTTGTTTCTAGCACACCAAACATCCCATAGGATTAATGCCGAAACAAGATTAGAAATCCATTTAGTAACACTAGAATGCGAATTTGACGAGCCTTGCCACCAACAGATGAGAGCTTGACTTAGGTTACCCAAAGACAATCGGATACCACATAAAGCACCAAAAAAAGCCCAAACTCTTGAACCAACTTCCCCATGAACTAAGATATGCCCAACAGATTCCTCCTTGGCTGCCATACAACAATTACATTTCGAAGCAAGATGAATCCCTTTAGACCGAATTCTATCATCAGTTGGAAGACCATTATGCAAAGCACGCCAAAGAAAAACAGAAATCTTCAATGGAATGAACTTATTCCAGCAAAAAGAGAATATGGCCGATCGTACCCTACTAGAACGACATTCCTTCCAGGTCGAATTAATAGAGAACTTACCAGATGTAGATGGTAACCAAATAGGAGTATCCGGCTTGTTAGAAATGGAAATGGAATGAGCATGAATGAGATTTAAAAGATGTTCTCCATAAACCTCTCTAATGTGATTAACCCGTGGTGCACCATTGGCAAATAAAGAAGCAATCGCAGCATGCTCAAAAGGAATGGGGCCTATATTTCCTTCCATCCATCTCTCATGAATAGTAATAGATCCCCTACCAACACGCCAAGCAAGACGATCCTCCACCAACCCTTTAGCTTCAATCATTCTTTTCCAAATATGAGAATCATAAGTAGTATTCGTAGCATCAATTGGGTGGATATTTCTGCAATATTTAGCAAGCATAAGAGAAGTCCATAAGGATTCATTCGTACGTAAGCGCCACCAAAGCTTTATAGCAAAGGCCATCGACATATCTTCAAATTTCCGTAAACCCAAACCACCTTCTTCAATAGGCCAGCACATTTTCTTCCAAGAAAGCCAATGACATTTTTTCTCAACATCATTACCGCTCCAAAAAAATCGCACAATAATTCACTCCATAGCCTTAATTACACCTTTAGGGGGAGCAATCAAGGATATATAGTAAAGAGGAATTGCAGCAAGGCATGACTTAATTAAAGTCAATTTAGCACCAAACGAAAGAATCTTCCCTTTCCAAGAGGCAAGGCGATTTTCATTTTATGAATAAGAGGAGAAAAGAGGCTGATTTTCTTTCTACCCGTGTAGAGAGGGCAACCCAAATACTTAAGAGGCAACTCTTGCTTCACAAAACCTATAATAGTTTCAATGCCTTCATCCCGATCTCTATTCTTTCCCGTAATAAAACAAGATTTGTGAATGTTAACAAGCTGCCCCGAGAACTTTTGATACCACTCAAGATATTTCATGTGACTTTCTAAAGAATTTTTCGATCCATTACAGAAGATTAACACATCGTCAGCATAAGCTAAGTGAGAGATCATGGGAGCGCCCAAATGTATACGATATCTATAATGAGGGAACACAGTGTGAAGATGATTAAGACCCCGGCTCATCATTTCAGCAGCAATAATGAATAAGTAGGGAGATAAAGGATCACCTTGACGAAGACCCCTCGTAGAGTGAAAAAAACCACAACTCTCCCCGTTAACAAGGAAAGAAAACCAACTATTTGATATGCATCTATAGATCAGATCAACCCAAATCTCATTAAATCCAAAATGTCTCAAAACCTTGAGAAGACCAAACTAAGATAGTCTATCATACGCTTTCGCCATATCCAGCTTGAGAGCCACATTCAAACCTCGAACCTTTTTATTAATCGATTGTAACACTTCCTGAGCTGAAAGAACGTTCTCATGAATAAGTCGGCCTTGAACAAATCCGCTTTGTTGATCAGAAATAATACGAGGAAGTATAGGGGCTAACCGGCAAGTGATAAGTTTAGTTACCACTTTGTTGCAGAAGTTACAAAGACTAATAGGGCGAAGATAAGAGAAAGAGGAAGGGGATTCAACCTTTGGAATAGTAACAATTAGGGCACTTGTCCAGCTTCTTGGCATAGAAAACCCCAAAAACAAATCACCAATAGCTCGGACCAAATCACCCTTGATAAAATCCCAGCAACCCTTATAAAATTCCCCAGTAAAACCATCCGGACCAGCAGCGCTTTGGCCATTCATAGAGAAAACAACCTCTTTAACTTCTTCTTCGGTTGGGATTGTTGTTAGCATATTATTATCATCATCCGTAATAAGCCTTGGAATAAGGAACATATAATCATTAGAGGGGATCTCACATTCTCCTTGGAGCTGCTCCGAATAAAACCCAATGGCCTCTTCTTGAATGTCACTTTTCTCCGAAATCCATGCGCCTTGTCTATTCTTAATTCTGTGAATAAATAACCGCTGCCTCCTTTTCTTAACAATAGCATGAAAAAATTTGGTATTACGGTCCCCTTCTTTTAGCCAACGTAAATTAGCCTTTTGTGCCCATAAGTTCTCTTCTATTTTCAGTTTGGAAATTAGCTGAGCTTGAGCAAGACTAAGAGCAGCCCTAGATTCTTCATCCCCAAGAAGTTGGTGTTGGGACTCACGAAAAAGAACTTCATCTTCTGCATTCTTTATTTGTTGCTCAACTCTACCATAGACATTGTTCCATTCAGCAATACATTTCCGGAGTCTCCCAAGCTTCTTAGCAAAGCAAACCATAGGCCGACCGTCCATTGTACCCGACCAAGAACCTTTGACATGGTCAGAGAAGGAGTTATGCTTTAACCATACATTTAGAAAACGAAAAGATCCCTTTTTAAAGTCAGCCTCAAGGTGCACATTAATGACAAGAGGAGCATGATCAGAATATAACCTTGCAATGTGAGTTACCCGAGTAGAATGAAATAAATTCAACCATTTTTCATTATATAAAGCTCGGTCCAACCGTTGATAAATTGCTCTTTGACCCATTCTCTTATTCGACCAAGTAACCTTATTGCCTTCATAGCCAGGATCCATAAGAGTAGCATATTGAATCATATCGGAGAATTCAGTAACAACCATTGTATTTATCGGTCTCCCCCCCCACCTTTTCGGACTGGTCTAAAACACAATTAAAGTCACCAACCACCATCCAAGGAAAATCAACCTCACTAATAGCCATCAACTCCTCCCACAATTCGATTCGAGATAATCTATTACAACTAGCATGAACAAAGGTTACCCAGACAGCTTCATTCCATAAAGGATGGGAATTTTGTAACGTTAATGCTTGGCAAGAATCGTGAATCACAGTAGCTTTCAGACCGTGCTTCCAAATAACCCAAACTCTGTTACTAACATTAGCCATACCATCTTCACATCCCACCTTCCTAATGAGAGATTCCAAATATGAGCTTCCAGCTTTCGGTTCATAAATAGCCATTAAAGACACCCCATAAGAGCGAAATAAACGCTTTATTCTTCTCACTGTGGCATTATTAGCAACACCACGAGCATTCCAACTTATAAAAGACACCATTATAAAACAAAGATAGAAGAAAGTAAATGGGAGATAAAGAGAGTAAGGGACAAAACTCACAGAGAAGGAGATTTCTCCCTACTTTTCTTCCGTTTGTTAATAACCTTAGTGAATCCTTCATCATCCTCCTTTTCCTCAACAAGAGAAGTACGCTCCTTGAAGTCCAACTGATAACCAAAAACCTGATTAAGAGACGTCACTTGAGGTGCCTTTGAGGATAAATTAAGGGAGCTACAAGTATTCATTTTGACTCGGGATGAAGGTTTAGCACGAATCGCAGAATCATCTTTCAAAGGAGTCAACATGCTAACTCGATCCGGAAGGGTCACAACAAACAATCCCATCACTTCTACAGCAAGCACCTGTTCTCCAAGATCGAAAACTTGCGACACACCCAAAGATCCATTATTGGTTCAACTCAAGAAGACTCAAGCAAACATATCCATTTGGGACCTCATCGCATCTTCAAAGAAGCACCGAGACCTCGTCATCAGCAACCTCGATGACACATCAGTCTCTCCTGACACAACTCACGAAGAACTTACTGCTATGATAGGACACATACATTTTGGCAATGTCATCACATATGCCGACATGGACCTTCCACCATTGGGGTCCGATCACAATGAGGCCATATATCTCAAAGTAAGGGTAAGAGGGAGACCTATTTCAAGAGTTTTGGTCGATGGTGGTTCCGCACTCAACTTAATGCCTAGCCGAATCATGGGCATACTGGGGCTTAAAAAATCAGATTTACAGCCCTCTAGTCAAGTGATCTGGGGATACGACAACACTGCTCGAACAGTCATGGGCATGATAGAAGTGGAAATTGAATTTGGGAGCATGGTTATGTCCGTCCCATTTCAAGTGCTCGATGTCCCCTCCTCTATAAAATCTACTCTTGGGCCGACCTTGGATACACAGTTCCAATGCCGTCCCTTTTACTCTCCATCAATGTGGTAAATTCTGAAATGGAGATGAAATAGTGACCGTCATGGCCGAAAATGTCACTATCTACAAAAATGGGGGACAGCCCGTCCACCAAGTTCAGCATGGGTTAGAAGACTCTACTCTCTCCGGCGTCTCAATCAACGCCATCGACAAAGAAGGGGGGAAATGGGCCATGGACCCTCAAGCAATCATAAGGTCCTCCGCATGATGAGGAAAATGAACTACTTCCCCGGTTTAGGCCTAGGGAAATACCAACAAGGGAGAAAGAAGCCCGTAGAGGTCCCTTTTGTCACAAACAAGTTCAGATTGGGGTACGAACCTTCTGAAGATGACATGAGATACAAGCAAGCCATCAAGAATGAAAAGGCACAAGCTCGCAAAGATGGCCGTCACTATGAAATCCCCAATCTGAGGCCTTATCACAAGACATTAAATGGTTACTTTGTCCGCCAAGGGGAAGATGTCCCGTACATGATCTTTCCCGAGCCGTGGGTTAACAGCAAGGGCATCAGAAAGCCCGGTCTCGAAATATTCACCGATTATGAAATTCGGAAGCATGAGGATGAACCTACTCCAATGTCACCTCGAGAGTGGTGGGGAAAGAAAATGACCATCGAAACTGAGACAGAGATCACTGTAGGGGAAGAATTGACTGATTTAGCCTCCATGTTCGAGGAACTTGCCATAATGGATGAATTCCAAGTCAAAGCCATCTCCGAAGACACCGATATGGGAAGCGAGCCTATCAGCGAGATCAAGACGAGCTCCGAGCTGATCAACAATTGGTATTCAACAAAGGGGCCCATGGTATCTGAGGAATTCTTGATTGAGAAAATGGGTTGTATTCCTCGCAAGGCAACGAAAGAAGACTTATTGACCTTCACTTTCGAGTCCGAGAGTGTTTTCGACACCCTCACCCAAGAGGATATGGAGGCAATAGCCAAGCGTCCATAGTCGTGGTGAAAATGGTCCAGGGGCTGATGAAGAATTACATGTTGTTAATCTGGGTACCGACGAAGAGCCGAAAGAAACCAAGGTCGAAAGCTTCTTCAAGGGGGTAGAAAAAGACAGATTGACTGCACTGCTCAGAGAGTTCGTGGATGTTTTCGCATGGTCATACAAAGACATGCCGGGTTTAGACAGAAAGGTCGCCAAGCACAGAATACCGATCAGAGAAGATGCCAAGCCAGTCAAACAGAAACTCAGAAAGATCAAGCCTGAATGGTCTTTGCAAGTTAAAGAAGAGATAGAAAAGCTTCTCAGTGTGGGCTTCATCAAAGTCATCGAATATCTGACTTAGCTAGCAAATGTTGTGACAGTCAGAAAGGCTAATGGCAAGGTCCACGTTTGTGTGGATTTCTGGGATTTGAACAAGGCTTCCCCAAAGGATGACTTCCCACTACCTAACATCTGCATGCTAGTCGATTCAACTGCCGCCTACGAGGTCCGCTCGTTTGTTGTTGGTTTTTCCGGGTACAATCAGATTCTTATGGCTGAGGAAGATCAGCACAAGACTACTTTCACTACACCATGGGGCACTTTTTGCTATACAGTCATGTCTTTTGGGGTAAGGAACGCAGAGGCTACTTATTAAATGGATATGACAGACTTATTCCAAGACATGATTCATAAAGAGATTGAGGTCTATGTGGATGACATGATCATTCACTCAAAAGGAACAGACGGTCAGCACTTGATCGATATTCACAAGTTCTTTGAAAGACTTCGACAACACAAAATGAGGCTCAATCCCGCGAAGTGCACTTTTGGGGTCATACGAGGCAAAGTTCTTGGCTACATGGTCGCTGAGAGGGGAATTAAAGCTGATCCCTAAAAAATCAAGGCCATCATTGACATGCCTCCTCCAAAGACACAAAAAGAAATCAAAGGCTTCATGGGCCAACTTCAATACATCAGTCGATTTGTGCACTAACTGACTTCAATGTGCGAGCCAATCTTAAAGTTACTTAAGAAGAATGTGGCTCTAGATTGGACGATGCTTGCTAAGAAGCCTTCGATCAAGTGAAGCATTACTTGACGTGCCCTCTAGTCTTGGTTCCACCGCCCAAAGAGAAGCCTCTCTTACTTTATCTCACCGTGAATGATGAAGCCCTAGGGGCTATGCTAGCACAAGAGCAACGAGACTCCACAAAAGAGAATGACATTTTCTTTGTCAGTCGCCGATTTCAAGGAGGCGAAAAGAACAACTCCACCCTGGAGAAGTCATGTGCAACATTGGTTTGGGTCACTCAAAAGCTCAAACACTACATGGAAGCCTTTCCGATCAAACTAGTGGAAAAAGTGGACCCACTCCGCTACATGTTCGAGAAGCCTTTCATGTCGACAAGGATAGCCAAGTGGTAATTCATGCTCTCCGGCTATGACATCACTTACGTCACACTGAAATCCATCAGGGGGAAAGTGTTCAGTGATCAGCTTGCTGGATTTCAGCTTGCCCGATGAGGACTTGATTTGCACTACAACCGAAGAAAATAAGTGGCAACTTTTTTTCGATGGGGCAGCTAATAAGCACAGTTATGGGATAGGAAGTTTGATTGTCGATCCAACGGACATCTACACTCCGATTGCAATCCGTCTTGAATTCGAAGCCACCAACAATGTTACTGAGTATGAGGCATGTATAGCAGGGCTAGAAGAGGCCCTAGAAAGAAATGTCACAGATCTGGAAGTATTCGATGATTCTCTGCTCCTTATCAATCAAACGTCTGGCAAATGGAAAATTCAAGACCCGACCCTCCAACAGTATGGTCAACACCTGGAGGAGTTGGTTGAAAAATTCCAAGAAATCACGTTCAATTATTTTCCAAGGGATAAGAACCGCTTTGCCGATGCATTGGCAACCATAGCCTCACTGGTCGAAATGCCTAAAGGAAAAATGGTGAAACCCTTCAAAATTTCAAGAAGGACTAGTCCGGCATATTGCATGAGTATTGAGATCAACGAAGTCCAAGCAAACCCTCCGTGGTACACAAACATCATGAATTTCTTAAGGACGAAACATTCCCCGAAGATAGCAATAAGAAATATCAAGTTGCATTACAAAGGCTAGCATCGAGATACGTGTTGATTGGGAACCGACAAGACAATGGGATCAATCTCTTGTGTGCTAATGAGACAGAAGCTCAAGAGATAATGCATGAAATCCACGATGGCGAGTGTGGACCCCACATGACTGGGATTATGTTAGCCAAGAAGATACTTCGAATTCAGATAGCGGGAAATCTCAAAACCTTGGACCACTATGGAAAGAGACTGCATCAAGAAAGTCAAGAGGTGCGCCAAGTGCCAGTTCCACGCCAATTTGCAACATGCTCCACCATCGCAACTGTACAACATGACCACGCCGTGGCCATTCTCTTGTTGGGGCATAGATATCATCGGCAAAGTCCATCCCACAGGAAGCAACAGACAATCATTCGTTCTAGCTGCCGTGGATTATTTCACATAATGGATCGAAGCACAAGCTTACTGAGTTCTCAACGCCAAGAAAGTGGCCGAATTCGTAAAGACCAACATCATGTGCCGATATGGCGTCCCTCACGAGACTATCTCTGAAAATAGTTCTCACTTCGATAAATAAATGGATGCACTTTTGGTCAAATACAAGATCACCAAGCACAATTCATCCCCGTACGCGTCCCCAAGCTAATTGAGCGGTCGAAGCAAAAAACAAGACAATTGAGACCATTATACGAAAAATGGCTTTAACGGGAAGGGATTGGCCCGATAAATATCCCTTAGCATTGTGGGGCTACCGCACAGCAATCCGGTCAGCAATGGGAGAGACCCCGTACACATTAGTTTATGGTTCTGAATCCGTGCTCCCGGTCGAACTTAAACTTCCCTCTTTACGAGTCTTGCTCAAGAATCAAGTCAATGAGGTTGAATGGATGCAAAGCCGATATGAACAATTAGCCCTACTCGATGAAAAGAGGCTAAGAGCATTTGAACGTACAAGGGCTTATCAACAGAGAATGGCAAGGGATTTCAACAAGAAGGTAAAGCTCCGTGACATCAAAGTGGGAGACTTGGTCCTAAGACAGCATCCTCCCAATGCCATGAATCCCCTTGGGAAATGGGGACCGCGATGGATCGGTCTGTACATAATAGTCAAGAAGATACTAAGCGGAGGTGTAGTCCGACTCATAGACTTGGATGGCGATCAATTGCCAAAGGAGGTCAACCTCAACAAGGTCAAGAATTTCTACGCTTAACAAATGAAGACCATAAAAAAAAAGGAGAAGGTCACTAGGTTGAAAACCCGCAAGGGCGGCCTAGGCAAAAATTAGAGTAAAGTGCAAAAAAGAAGTCCGTTAGATTGAAAACCCACAAGGGCGGTCTAGGCAAAAATCAGGGTGCACAAAAAAAAATGGTCTTCATTTGTTTGAACTACGGAGACCTGAGCCTCTCTACTGGAGGAACGTAGGCAACCTTCGGGTGCGGTATAAAACAAATCTTTTTACCTAATCATTTTATTAACAAGATGCAATTTTATTCATTTCATGAATCACTTTCATCATTACATATGGGATTGTTGAGCAATAAAAGACATCAAAACATTAAAATCCTAACAAGTGATCTATTAATTGTAATCTTGGGGTACTAAGAAAAAGTCTAATATTTCTTCGGTTTGGGAACCCATTGCTTTAGACTAGGGCCCTTGACCTTCTTCCCCTTACCCTTGTCAAAAGAAGCCTTATCAGAAGCTTTAGATGGGCGTTTCCACACATAAGGAGAGTTACCCTTGCCCTTACCTCTCTTCTTTTCGGGCAAATAAGTTGGCCTAGGAGCTTCAACGCGAATCACCGGTTTCGGGAGCTCAACGACAACTTCATTCGGTCTTCCCAGACGATCAAAGACACTAGGACGTGCCTTTACAATAGGCACGGGCTTTGATTCCCCACCTTTGGGGATGGACACCTTCACCTCAAAGGAAAAAGTCATGGGGGCCATTCTTGACAAGAATTTGGAGTTTAGGATAGAGGAAAATATTGCAGAATATTGATGTGTGAATAAACTGGTCGAAATGGGTTCAAATTTATAGCTGTTGGAGAATGTTGTTCAGAAAAGAAAAGGGCTATAAATCAGTAGCCAAGACGCGGGAACCCCCGCCTTTGGTGACAATACACGCGCGCATCCCATGAACAAAGCCAGATGCGCGCGCCTTTGACAGACGGACAGAACAGAACAGACCCTTGTCAGTTCAGAAGCAGCCCAGGCATCTCAACGCCTTCAAAACTTGCAACAGTTCAGAATCCACAACAACGAAGCAACATTCAACAACAACAACAAAACCACATTGGGCACACATTTGCTTGTAAAAGGTCGACATTTAGGATCGAGTCTAACTAGACATAAAAAAAAGTAGATAAATATCTAGGACTGTAAATACATGTTAATTGTTATTACAAGAAAAAAAAACAAAAATTGTCTCAGGCTCTCATCCTCTCCATCAAAGAAAAGCTACTTAGAGTCATCGTCAGCGGCACTGTGCTCATCCCTATCACCGCTCTCGATCTCCTCATCATCAGACTCTTCGGACTCCTCAACAGGGATCTCATAGCGGCGTCTCTTTGGTTCCCTCTACGATGAACTGGTACCGCCCTGACTAAAGCTCCTGCTCAGCAACTGCCTTACCGAAATGACGGCCTCATCAACGTCCAAAGTAGCATCCCTGCAGCCGCACCCCATACTGCGGGCACCCCGAGAAGCACCTCTGACAGCACCAGACACCGTACCGGCAGCCTCCCTAGTCAAGTTGGCTATGTCCCTACACAGCTCCAACACTTTCTCCTCCAGGTGGCACAGTCTGCTCCGCATCCCTTTGTTCTGGCACCTTATGTGCCGGTAAGCAGCCACATGCACCTGTCATAGTAGAAACAGGAAATTACATCAATACACTGGGATAAAAGAGACTGGGATAGAAAATAGACCAAGATCAAGAAGTACAAGAAACTTAAAGTCATACCACAGTAGTCTGGGCAGGAGGATCCCTCTCCGGTGACAACTCTTCCAGCACAATCTCCCTCTATTCTTCAACAACCCCGAAGTTTGAGTAAGTATAATACGAAGGGGGCAAGGGAGGATCAAAGCAGTAACCCGCACCAGTAGGGTAAAACTATGCCGAAGTCGATGGAATAGATGTAGTCCTCCGAGGGTCAGCATACATGAAGCCCTGCATCAAATGGCTCGCCCGGAACATACCATAGTCCTGATGGAGGAAAATGAAAGGGGTAGCATCAAACCCTGCCATATACATCACACGGTCATCCTCAGACAATGCCTCCCAACGGCGAGGATAGAAAGGAGGAAACTCTGGAACTGCAGGCCTGGGCAGGTTGTAGTAATCCACCACTTAGCTCCCGTGCTGCCAATACTCCCGCTTTCCTAGATATATGGCCATACACTCCAAAGAGCTCATCAATAGCCTCGAACGAGTGGGAAACAGAGTGTGCTCTATGCTACCGTAGATGGCTCTCCATGGGAACAGAGAAGAGGAAACAGACTCGGGCCTCAAGTTGTCCAGGTACTGCCGGGCTAAAATCAAACTGATAGGGACAGTGCCAGTCTTCACATTTCGGGCCTTGTAAGACCACCTCGCACTATCCGGATATTGGGGCTGACCCTCCTTCTCAATCCGAAAGTCTCTCATCCCAACAATGGCAAAAGCCCACAGCTGCAGACAGAAATAAAAACAGGATTACTAACAGTCAAACAGAGACAAAAATCTGAAAAGAGGCAGAATGTTAAGTATACCTCCCAGATAAGAGAAAAGCCCGTGACCGAGCTCCTAGTCGAACAACTAGTCACATCCATGCCGTGGTAGTAGGTAGCCAAGCCCGCTGTACCCCAGTTATACTGAGCAGCATGGTCCAGATCGACCAAAAGATCCAACAAAGACAGAGAACCAGAACACCCCCCGGTCGCAAACACAGTGTGGGACAAAGTAAACCAAATGAAGCAACGAGCCACTGCATCGACCCAGTCAACAATAACACCTCGAGTCTCAGTCGCAGGGATATCAAAATAAGCTCTAATCTTCCCCCATACCACGCGGAAACTCTTCACTGCAAACTCGCAGTCGACCAAAGCCAGTAGCTGAGCCGGTGTCGAACAGTCCCCCTTACAGCATAAGGGACAGCCACTCCAGAAAATGGCAGACCAGTCTGAGCCGTGAAATCACTCAGCATCATGGTCACCTGGTCATCAGCAACTCTCCCACTAAACATAAAGTAGGGCGTGTCTTCCTATTCAGTCAAGGCCAATCTCGGCATTTTTTCTTGAAAAGAAAACTTCAGGGACCGCAGTCAACTATGCCCATACCACACAAACAGTCAATAGCAAATGCGGCTTCAAACAACATACAACAAATGAGGCTTCAAATAGCATACAGCAATTACGGTTTAAACAGCATACAATAGATGCGGCTCTAAATAGCATACAACAGATGCGGCTCCAAACAGCATACAATAAGTGCGGCTCCAAACAGCAATTATGTCCATGGTGAACCACTTAAATCACCACCTCATCATCAAATTCCAGTCCGCTCAACGGACTCTAAATCGGCAAATGGATTCGCTAAACGGATTCAGCCAGTCCGCTCAACGGAATTTAAACTGGCAAACAGATCTGCTAAACGGATTCAGCCAGTCCACTCAACGGACTATAAAACGGGAACAACGGGTATGATACAATGGACTCTGCCTAGGTCCGCTCATCGAACTTTAAACGAGCAAACGATGGGTTTGCCAGACGGATTCAACTCAACTCAAGTCTGCTAACCAGACTCTAAATCAGCAAACGGGATTCACTAAACGGGTTTCAGCTTTAGTCCACTCAACGGACTCTAAATGGGCACAACGGTTCCGCTAAACGGCTCCAGCCTCAGTCTGCTAACCAGAATTTAAACCTTAGCCATGGTAGGCCGTCTCACATCACCGTACCTCTTCCGTCAGCAACACCCCCTCACAGAGGGAGCTCACCCCTATCCTTTGTAATTTCAAATTCCTGCTTTTATCGAGTCTTTGCTTTTTTTTTTGGTGATGTCCTCGGCGGATGTCTTTCTTTCGTCGACGCGTTTTGCTTCCCAATCCACGCCGCCGAGGGGCTTTGTAGACACCCCGCCTTAGACCGCTCACCCCGATTGCACATTTGATTTTGTGTTTCTTCTTGTTTTAAGTGTTTTTTCTTAGTTTCCTGTTACTTCCGTTAAGTTCCTGACTAACTCCATTAAGTCCAGGGGCTAAACTGAATAACAGTTCTAACTTTCCAGTCTATTCTGTCAAAAATGCCTTTTCAAAGTCGCGCGCCTCCGCCTCCATAGATCAGACGCGCGCGTCTTCCGACTCCATAGGCCGGAGGCGCGCGCATCTGAGCGTCAGTTACAGATTCTGTCCAAGAATCCCTCCCTTGCTCAATTTACATGATTTTACCTGGGAATTCCCTCTTTGTGACTTCGTTTTGGCACAAAAAACAACTGATTTTCACCTATAAAAACCCCTCTTCTTCACCATTGAAAGGGGGAGGACTTTTCAAGATAACAAAACAATACCAAAACTCTTAAGGCATTTTCAAGCATTTTCTCCAAAGAAGCCCTCGAAGACTCTTGAAGTTTAGGTACTTTTTACTTCTTTCTTCTCTTTCTATTTCTCTGATCTCAAACTCTTCTTTTATTTCTCATCAAAGTGTGCAATCACCCAAACCATTTTGGGACATGACACCAAAGGCTACTTCACTACATTGAAGTTGGCCAAGGAGTTATCTCCCTATATTCAACCCTTTTCTAACCCCTTAAATATCATTTTTAAAGTATAGGAAGAACACATTTTTATCATGTAGATTATGAACAAGAAAGACCAACATTAGTTGGGCAAAATGGGTGTTTAAGTACTTCCCATTTCGTAACCTAACCCCCGAACCTCAATACAAGAATCTTTGGTTTTCGTAACAAACATTAGGCTATATTAGGCTTTTCTTATGTTCCTCTAAAACATTGGTGGCGACTCTACTTCTTAAAAAACAAATAGACATCCTAGGATAATCCGCCCGCTCCAAGCCTAAGGCGCGTGGGTTGTCCGCCCCGGGGTATCTACAGTTGTCTTCTTGTTAGTACCCGATCTGAAAATGAGTTTATTAGGGCTTTCCCAAATATACAAGGACTTTATAGGAATTAGAAACCTTGCAAAGACTTGTCCCGGATTCCCAAAATATGTCTCATTATTCTAGAACACCCTAAATATGGTCAAAATATGGTTTCCTTAAACCATGCAGAAACCCTAGCTTAGGAATCACGTCAGCCCGCAACCTTGGCCACGCGGCCAACCTTGCTGCGCCTCCGACCTTGGCCCCGCGGCCACTCTTGTCGCCGTCTTCAATCATGGCCAGGCGGCCAACCTTGCTCTGGATGATCTCAGCCGTCAGATCTTACCCTCAGTTTACTATATAAATCCATTCCATGCCATTGGTTTAGGGATCCCGATTTTGAGAGCTTTAAGTCTGAATTTTAGAGTTCTTAAACACAATTTTCTCCCTAATTAAGCATTCAAACACTCAAGGAGATCAAGGTTTATTTCTTGCCAACATAGGTAAGTTTGCTAACTTTTTCTTCATGTTCTTGCATCATTTTTAATGTAGATCTTTTATATTCATGTTCTTACATGTTTATTCATAATTTCTTCATATTCCTTGCATGTTCATTCGTATGTTCATAATATGTTCTTCATATGTTCATCATATTCTTAGATTAAAACCTTATGTATGCTTGCGATCTTCATGTTAACATGTCATTTCATAGCCGATGATGATCTAGGGTTCATCAACCCGAGGATGATCTAGGAACTACTTCTAAACCCTAATCTTTAGGTAATTCCCCCCTCATTATGCATGATCCCGATTCTTCTGCCTGTTCTAAATTCTTCTCGAACTACGTTGACCTGAGCTTCTCACATTGAGAGGAACGTAGGCAATCTTCGGATCCGGTCTCAATCACTAACACACTACATACACCGCATCATGATAGAAAGACCGATCAATTCGGGCAATAGGAGTGATAACGTGAATATTCTTCTCTTGTTGTAATTTGACCCCGAACCCATTAAACATGCTTTTTCTCAAAGTTTTGGCTATAATTAAAACGGCGTGGCGATTCTCATAATTTTAATGTTGCTATGAATATCCCAAATTCAAACACACGTATTCACAGTGGCGACTCTGCTGGGGACTGCTTTGAAACTTTTTCAAACTTAGTGGGTCTAACTTTCGTTCACATCATGATGTTTGCCATGTTCTCACATGCACCTTACACTTTGCCATGTTATCACATGCACCACACACTTTGCCATGTTCTCACATTCACCACGCACTTTGCCATGTTTGCACATGCACCTCACACCTTGCCATGTTTGCACATGCACCTCACACTTTGCGTTTGCACATGCACCTCACACTTTGCCATGTTTGCACATGCACCTCACACTTTGCCATGTTTACACATGCACCTCACACTTTTCTATGGTTGCACATGCACCTTGTATTTTTGCCATGTTAATATGTGTACCTTGTATTTTTTCAATACATGTATTTTTTGTACTTTCCCTATAGTACTAAGGTCAAACGAGACTTTGCTATGCTCCCTTGTACATTCGTATCCTCTCCCTCTTCTCTCTCTCTTGCATTGCATTGCATCATTCAAGCATTAAAAAAAACACCTCTCTTTTCTCCCTAAAAAGAATTAGTTTCTTGCCACACACTACCACTAGTCCGTGTCAGCACTGCACAGGTCCCCATTACCCGGAGTATTCAATGTGCAGGAATTTGTACGCTACTGTCGCACTCTTTTCGAGTCACTCGTCTACCCCACTCACCATGTATGTTCCACGAGCGGTGGGAACCTTTATCCTACCCGTGTCAACCCACACATAGAGATTAGGACACTCCTTGGACCAACCATTTAGGATGTAAATAAATGCAAAACTTTTCGTTAAATAAAATGTGCATTGCATCTAGGTGACCTCTAAGGTCCATCGCTCACCCCTTGGGCCATCTATCGAAATTCCTCATCTTGGCCTATCTAGGTTACCTACCCATCATTACGATCCATTAGGGTCTACTCTTCATCTCGACCCACTTTGGTCAAAATCCCACCATCCTTTGGCCTCTTAGGACAACTTTATCTACCTTTGACCTCCTAGGTCAACCTTTGACTGCCTAGGTCAACCTTCCTAACCTTTGACCTCCTAGGTCAACCTTATTTACCTTTGACCTCCTAGGTCAACCTTTGACCCCTTAGGTCAACCTTATCCGCCTTTCACCTCTTAGGTCTACCCTTGACCGCCTAGGTCAACTTTATCCGCCTCCGACCTCTTAGGTCAACCCTTGACCTCCTAGGTCAACCTTATCACCTTTGACCCCCTAGGTCAACTTTATCAACCTCCGACCTCTTAGGTCAACCCTTGACCACCTAGGTCAACCTTATCACCTCCGACCCTTAGGTCAACCCTTGACCTCCTAGGTCAACCTTATCACCTCCGATCTCTTAGGTCAACCCTTGACCTCTTAGGTCAACCTTTGACCCCCTCGGTCAACATTATCACCCGTTGACCTCTTAGGTCAAACCGTCATCTTGACCCACCTAGGTCATTATTTGACCCACCGTCGTCCAGACCAACCTAGGTCAACCCGTTTAGGTCCACACACCATCCTTGACCCATTTAGGTCAACTTGTCCGTCTTAGGTTAAAACTACCCCTTTACCTTTGACCCGTCAAGGTCACCCCGTGACCCGCTTAGGTCGACTTACCTATCTTGGATCCATCTAGGTCAATCTCCAACCTTCCTTAGTCCACCAGCCCGAATAGGTCAACCTTAGACCCGCTTAGGTCAAACCATGTCTATCCCGCTTAGATCATCCCATAGGCAAACCGCTACAACCCGCTATCTTGATTCATTCACCATATAGGTCAATCCAACCCTTCTCATTTAGGTTGACCTATCCTTTACCCATCTAGGTCAACCCACCATTATCGTCGCATCCTAGCTTGAACCATTTCTTGTCTCAAACCTTAGGTCAAGCCTTAGGTCAAATTTAGGTCAAACCTTACCCGATTCCTATAGGTCTTCCTCACCCATGCTCGACTACAGACCGAGTCATCTCCCTCTTTTTGACCCCTATGGTCATCTCTCACCTCTTTTTAAAAGTCTAACTTGATTCGAACTACGGCGACCTGAGCCTCTTATTGTGCGGGACCTCTCCCTCATGATAAGGGGAACGTAGGCAACTTCGGCCCGGTCAAACTTTCAATTTTTTACCAAAATGCATTTCAAAAATGTGGAGACCGACTCTTTTCCAAAAAATGATTTTATAACGATGCCTTATCATTAAATACGAATCTAATTTAATTCAACTAAGAGGCTTAATTCTTTCATGACTAGAGTTCTGGATCATGTCGGCTGCAAGGAACATCGAAGTTGCAACTGAAGCTGCTACCCAAGATCCCGAGACAATCCTCTACACCGGTACTGCTCTCAGTAAGCAAGCATCCCACTTTGAAGCCATCCTCGATGAACAAGCAATCCACTTTAAGGCCATTCTCAACGAGCAAGCAACACACTTTCAGAAGGAGATGCATAAGACCCTAAGAAATATCGAGAGGCGCCATTTATCTGACATTCGTGGCGTTTATGATTACCTCAGCCGAGTTCTCCCTCTTGCTCAATGTCAACACCCGTACGCTCCTCAAATGTACGGCCGCCACAGACTTTCCCCGTCGGGATGCCTCCTATGACTACTCATCAAGAAGGGGTACCGGTACCTAAATCACCCTCAAAGATAGTTCGTGAAAGGAAGGAAGAGCGCGAATTCGACGACTTAGGTATGCCGTTAGCCAAATTCTTCAAAGGTTTGGTTCGAGCCGGCAAGTTGGCTCCTCTACTCAACTATGAACCAAACAGGGTAAGACCAGACTTGGATCCCTCCAAATACTACAAATACCACCAGTACATTGGGCATGACACTAAAGGTTGCCTCCAATTGAAAAGCAAGATCCAAAGCCTCATTGATAGCGGAGCCATCACCCGCGATAGGAATGCATGGGCGTGAGTAAAGTCCAAACAAGAAAGAGCAAACTGGGGCTACCCCCTTTAAATAATAAATAAAAAGGGTCATTCAGTCTTCGTAGGTTCTAGAGTGTCTTTAGTCAAAAGTCCACCTTGGACTATCTTTGTTTCGTTAGTAAAAGTCCACCCCGGATTAGTCGTTTTTCTTTCAAATAATAAAAGAGTCTTTATTTCTTTTCTCTCTAGGCTTGAGACATAATCTTGCATAAATCAATTCCATGAAAATTGTCTTATTCACCATCTTCACTTGATTGCTATATCTTTATATGATGAATTAATCTTAATCTTACTCATTAATGACGACTCATTAAAAGGTAAATGGACCCACAAAACATTCACATAAATAAGTACACAATTAGTCTCAAGATAACAAATGCTTTGACCTATTGGGATGAACGAATCACTTTCTCTTCTCTCTACATTCTACCCCCATACACTCTCTCTACACACTCACCCCTTGTACACCCTTCATGTACACTCTCTATATACACCTTCTCCCATACACTATCCTCATACGCCTCTCATCCCACCATTAGACCCCTTTTCCATACGGTCATGACAAAGAAATGGACTGCGGTTGCTCATCATCAAAAGACATCCATGCTGCCACAATTTAAGGGGTTGTTTGTTCCCTTCATAAGTACTACATGCCGATACACCGGGGCTATCCGTATCCCATCGCCAATATAAAAGGAATGTACGAGGTCATTCATGCCATTAATAGGTGCACGTGATAATCCGATGGAGCTCTACCGGTGAAGATCAGGGGGCTAAGATGCCCGCCGCCAGCAAAAGGCCGCTTGAACTATAAGGAGGCTACCTCGCAATCGAGAGAGGCGAAAGAAAAATAGGGGCTCGTCTTGCCCAATGTTTCATGTACAAATATATATAAGCCGCTAGGTTGAAACCCAAAAGGGCGACCTAGGCAAATTGCACCCCGCTAGGTTGAAAACCCGAAAGGGCGGCCTAGGCAAAAAAAGGGTGTGCACAAAGAAATAAAAGAAAAATAGAAGGGGCTATCACCATAGAAAAATAAAAGTCCCATTTTCTTTTCACTTCAAATGTTCTATTTTTCTTTCTTTCCCCACAAAGAAGATTAACACGGCAGCAGCAGCCCATGACATCTAGAATGGAGCAAGCCACGGAAATGAGCTACAATGATGCAGCCTGCCTCGACAAGGAACAACTGACCTCAGTTAAACGAACCTCACACCTCTAAACTCAACCCCAACTTCATCATCATCCGGGCCTCCCCCGAACTACGCTGACCTGAGCTTCTCACCTTGAGGAGAACGTAGGCAACCTTAGGGTCCTGTCCAAAATATACATAACCCACCTCGTAGCCAATTTTCCTTCTCTTCTCTCTTGCCCCATATTTCTACTCCTGACTTCTTCACTCACAATTGATCAAAACATTTATTATTTCGAGACTACTTGTCTAAAACATATCATAAGATGCATAACTAATCAACGAGGTCCATTCTCGAGCAATCAAATGAGAATCTTGAATAAAACAATTTTCAAATGTCTCGACAAGTCTTCTGTTCTACAATCTAGGAAAGAGATAAACACTTACTTTCTGTCAAGCAGGGGCTTCCTCCCTTTTGTACATATATACACTCAGTTGCCCAAAGAGTCAAAATGTGAGTACTATCTCTCTCTCTCTTACTCTCCCCAAAATGCCCCCGCATGTTTTCAAACAATTCTTTTTTCCTTTTTTGAGTCGACTGAATGATTTCAAAAAAATAAAAAAAAATAAAAAATGATGACGCAAAAGAGATGCCCGCTAGATTGAAAACCCGCAAGGGCGGTCTAGGCAGAAAAAAGGGTGCGTCTTAAAGGAGGTAGGATACCCCGCTCTACACCCTTATCGAACTAGGGCTTCCCCAACAGAATGGGTCGACTATGTGGTTTCCCGAAGAATACCGAGGCTTCAACAAGGATGTACCCCTTATCGTCAAACTCTGCACATGACGAACACTTTGAATTTGTTAGAATCATAACTAATTATAAGGCATCTTTATAAAATCATAACACTTTCAAAAGTATTCTCTTCCCTGACACTTTGTTTATAAACCCGCACTCTCGGTCTCCACAAAATTGTAAAAACATCCTCGATCCATCTGAGACACATCTCCGTGATTCTTGAGTTGACTCGGTCCTTTACCCTATCTCCTACACTTTAGGGAACCCCTAGGCCTAAACCCTCAACTCTCTACGTCCCAATCTGACTTGATTCAAAACCTTAGGTCCCGCACCTATCCGGTCAGTCTTACATAGGCTACACCATAACCCCTTAGCTCGACCCTCCACAAGTTAGTAGCGTGACTCCTAAAGCCTTAAACCAGTCTACCGAATCCAAATCCTTAGAATGACCCATTAGGTCCCGAACCTACCGGTCTCGAGTCTACCTGATCTCTTAGATCCCAAACCTACCAATATATATTCATCCATACCATGTCTAAAACCATGGCTCTCTTATCCTCTTAGGTCCAACCTCTTAGGTCTACATAGTCTAACCTGTGGAGCAATCCCTGAGATCCCAAGACCATTCGAGTCTACCAAACACCTACCTTTTAGGTCTCTAGAATATCTGATCCATACCTTAGGCCTCAACCCCTAAACCTTTAGGTCACAAGACTTTCTACCCTTTAGGTCTCTCACCTTACATCTCCACCCTTTGGACTCTTTAATTCCCAAGCCTACTCGGTCCGACTAAAAGCGACACATCTACGTCTCCCGACTCCCGTCATGTCCAAGCCATGACCCTACCACTCTTAAACCTACCAAGTACCAACCTAGTGTCACCCATTAGCCTCAAAAGACTTCCTAGTCTGACCTTCAACCCCTTAAGGACTCTAACCAACTTAATCCAAGCCGAGTCCAAACCTCGCCACCTACAAGGTCCACCCTTGAACTCCATGGATCTCAAACATCGCTCCCCCAACGAGTCCAAATCTCAAACCTTGCTCAAGTACATAAGATCTCCTGCGCACCACGCCATGCTATAGGGATCTCAATACCCATCAGGTTAAAACCCGTGTCCTTAAACACCTTTGGTCTCATCCCTAACCTACCTTCGCAATTGCCAAACGAGCTTAGTCACACGCATGACCTCTAAGACAAAATTAAGTCCTAAGCATACCTAATCCTGTTAGGTACCTATTGCACTCGAGCAAAGTCTTTGCAACATGGTTACATATCCAAACCCATTTCCCGCACCTGTGGTTCGCACCTAGCCTAAACTTTAAAACACTCTAGGATCCAAGCCCGACGTGCGTATTAGGTACTAGGATCATCCAATCCCAATCCGTTGCTCCTTGGCCGACCTCAAGCCTGCTTGGTCCTAACCCATAACGCGGTTTCTCTAGGACAAAAGACTTACCCGCTTGAAAGCCTTATGTCCCAACGCTACCCTGCCTAGCCTTTGATCTCCTAGATCTCACGCCTACCATTCCATTAGATCCCGGTCTCCTTAACACATGTCTGAGTCTTACCCTAGCTAAACCCTAGCACTCTAGCCTCCGCAACACTCTTAGACCTCAAACTTGCTCGGTCTAAACCAAGACAAACCTTCAAATGCTTTCGGTCTCCAAACCCTAGCCTCAAGCCTAGGTAGTCACCTTCTATTAAAAGCCTAGCCTTAAACCTAGGTAATCGCATTCCCTCTAAACCCTAGTCCAAAACCTAGGTAATCGCCATCTCTCTAAACCCTAGCCTCAAGCCTAGGTAGTCACCTTCTATCCGAAGCCTAGCCTTAAACCTAGGTAATCACATTCTCTCAACCCTAGACTCAAGCCTAGGTGGCCACATCCTCTACAAAGCCTCTAGCCTAGGAAGTCACATGCGCTCCGAACCCTAGCCTCAAGCCTAGGTAATCACATCTTCCCAAACCCTAGTCCCAAACCTAGGTAATCGCCTTCTCTCTAAACCCTAGCCTCAAGCCTAGGTAGTCACCTTATATCCGAAGCCTAGCCTTAAACCTAGGTAATCACATTCTCTCAACCCTAGCCACAAGCCTAGGTGGCCACATCCTCTACAAACCCTAGCCTCTAGCCTAGGAAGTCACATGCGCTCCGAACCCTAGCCTCAAGCCTAGGGAATCACATCTTCCCAAACCCTAGCCTCAAGCCTAGGTAATCACATCTTCCCAAACCCTAGCCTCAAGCCTAGGTAGTCACATTCCCTCCAAACCCTAGCCTCAAGCCTAGGTAGTTGCATTCTCTCCAAACCCTAGCCCCAAGCCTAGGTAATTACATCCTTCCAAACCCTAGCCTAAATCCTAGGAAGTTACATCCTTCTTAAACCCTAGCCTTGATCCTAGGTAGTCACATTCCCACCAAACCCTAGCCTCAAGCCTAGGTAGTCGACATTCTTTCCAAACCCTAGCCTCAAACCTAGGAAGTCGCGTTCCTTCCAAACCCTAGCCTCAAGCCTAGGTAGTCACATTCCTTCCAAACCCTAGCCTCGAGCTTAGGTAGTTACATTCGTTCCAAACCCTATCCTCGAGCCTAGGTAGTCACATTCCTTCCAAACCGTAGCCTCAAGCCTAGGTAGTTACATTTTCTCCAAACCCTAGCCTCAAGACTAGGTAGTTACATTCGCTCTAAACCCTAGCCTTAAGCCTAGGAAACCACAGCATCCTCTTTAACCCTAGCCCCAAGTTCTAGGGAATTTCCAGAGCCCCGTATTCAACATCCTTTCCAAAACTCCTGAAACCCTAGTCTCGAAACCTAGGAAATTTATAATCTCAATCCCCCATCTTATTGAACCCTAGTCTTACGCCTAGGATATGATGCCCTAGCGTCGAGCTTAGGATTCAGCAATCTCTCCAAACCCTAGCCTCGAGCCTAGGTAGTCGCATTCTCTCCAAACCCTAGCCTCAAGCCTAAGAAGCCGTATTCACTCTAAACCCTAGCCTCGAGCCAAGGTAGTCCCATTATCTCCAAACCTTAGCCTCAAGCCTAGGTAGTCGCATTCGCTCCAAACCCTAGCCTCAAGCCTAGGTAGTCGCACTCTTTCTAAACCCTAGCCGCAGGGCCTAGGAGACTATATCCTCACTAAACTCTATCATCGAGCCTAGGATTCAACATTCCCTTCAAACCCTAGTCCTAGACCTAGGAAATTCCTTCACCTTAGTCTCAAAATATAAGAAGTTTATAGTCCTTAGCCTTAAAACCTAGCCTAAAGCCTAGGTTACCACGAACATTTCCAAGCCATAGTCACCAATCCCAGAAAATGGTGAACCCTAACATCAAGCTTAGTGGACCTTCCACAAAAGCAATCCCTCTTCCCAACGGTCCATGGTCTCAAGCCTAGGAAGTCACAACCTTTCCAACTCCCAGCCTTATGTCTAAAAGCCAATGCCTTTGCAACCTCTGAGCCTACCACAACTCCAAGCCCTAGCCTCCTAGACCTAGGAAATTCCTAAACCCTAGTCCCAAACCTAGGAGAGTCATGGTCCTTAAACACCAGTTTCCAAACCCTTGTTCGAAACCCTAACATCTAGGAAGTTCCCAAACCTCAACCTCTCCAAGCCCTAGCACTAAGCCTAGGATAGAATACTCTCCTCATGCTTAAATGAACTCCAATCCTTAGCCCGTAAGCCTAGGAAACCCACATTATCTCCAAGACATAATCTAAAGCCCAAGAAGCCGTGACATCTTTGGCATCCCTATCTCAAGATTAGGAGATCACCATCTTCCTTTTTCCCTTTCCTTAAAAAGCCTTAGGTCCTACCTCTAGGCAACCAAGAAAAATGTCCCTTACCTAACACCTTGGTCTCAAGGGCTCGTAGCCTCATTCCCTCCTAAATTAGGATAAGCGGAACCCAGATCATGTTTCCCATATTAGCAACTCCCCGAGAGTCCATCTCCTTCGCGTCTCCCTAAAGGTCCTTTGCCCTTGTGACTCACCAAAGAGTCCTTTGTGACTCCCCGAGAGTCTATCACCTTTGTGACTCCCCGAGAGTCCGTCACCCTTGTGACTCCCCGAGAGTCCGTCACCCTTGTGACTCCCCGAGAGAGTGACTCATCCCGTTTGTGACTTCATAACAATCCATCATCTTTGCCTCCATATGCAAAATTTCAGTTTTACCCCTAGTACATTCCCCTTTGATTCATTTTAGGTGCCCTTAGCACTATTTTGACTGATATTCGTTACCTTTGGGAACGGAAAGCCCCTTAAAATTTCCATTCTTCACCAGATATTTGCTTAGGATTCGTATGATTGCAGAGACTTCGGTGCCTCTATGTCATGCGCACCCTAGATCGATTGTAATTGGCAGAGGCCCGTTCGTCTCTAATTGCGAGAGATCCAGCATCTATTATTTTAGCGCGATCGGCAGAAGCCCGGGCATTTCTGATTGCGTTTAAAATCACCAAATATTTGCTTAGGATTCGTATGATTGTAGAGACTTTGGCGCCTCTTGTAGATACCCCGGGGAGCCACGGCTTGGCTAGAGCGCGTGAATTATCCTAGGATGTCTAACTTGTTTTAGATTTATTTAGAGTCGCCACCTATGTTTTGAGGAACATAAGAAAAACCTATTGATAATAGCCTAAGTTTGATTACGAAAATAGAGATTCTTTGTTTTGAGGTTCGGGGGTTAGATTACGAGATGGGAAGTACCGAAACACCCATCTCGCCCAACTAAAGTTGGTCTTGCTTGATCAAAATCTACATGAATGATAAACGTTCTTCTTCTTCTTCTTTAAATCATAAAAAGGGGATTAAAATGGAGTTTGGAATGTAGGAGATAACTCTTTAACCGACCTCAATGAGATGAGGTGATCATTAAAGTCATGTCCCAAAATGATTTGGGTGATTGCACTTTGATGATACAAAAGAAAGAGAAAAGAGATGAAGTTGAGAAGGGGAAAGAAATGACTTTACCTAGACTTCAAGAAACTTCAAACACTTTTTGTTGAATTACTTGGAGAAATCCTTTGGAAAATGCTTTGAAAGTAGGAAATTTGGTTTCTTATTGAAATGTGAGATTGGGAGCCAAGGGTCCTTGAAAATGGAGGTAAAGGGAGGTTTTTATAGGTGAAAGAGAGGTGTTTTTGGTGCCAAAACTCAGTCACCAAGAAATCCTTCCCGAGCAAAATCCTGTAAATTGAGCAAGGGAGAGAATCCTGGCCAGAAATCTGTAACTGACACCCAGAGGCGCGCGCTTCCTGCTTTGGGGGGGGAAGGCGCGCGCTTCTGGCTCCTCCTGTCGGAGGCGCGCGACTCAGAGAAGGCAATTTTGACAGAATGGACTAGAAAGTCAGCCCTGTTATTCAGTTTAGTTCCTGGACTTAACGAAGTCAGTCAGGAACTTAACGAAAGTGACAGAAACTAACGAGAAACACTTAAAATGGGGAGAAAAACAAGATCAAATGTGAAATCGGGGTGAGCGGTCCAAGGCGGGGTGTCTACAGAGCCCCTCGGCGACGTGGATTGCAAAGCAAAACGCGTCGACGAAAGTTAAAAACACCCGCCGAGGACATTACCAAGGAAAAAAAAGCAAAGACTCGATGAAAGCAGGAATTAGGGGTGGAAATGGTTCGGCTTAGCTCAGTTTGGGGTAATTTAGGAGCCAAACCGCTATACATCGGTTTGGAGAAATCTCAAACCGAGCTGAACCACAAAATAGTCCAAGCCGAGCTGAGCTAAACCATCACGGTTTGGCTCGGCTCGGTTTGAACCACGGTCTGATTTCGCGGTTTAAACCGTGGCTTAAACCGCGGTTCGAACCACAACTCTTACAACATACATAGAAATTAAACAATGATGGTTCAGCTCGATAATTTCATATTGAAACAGGGAAGATAAGTATTAAGTGAGCTAAAGATGTTTAGTTTAATGGCGCTCAATGCAAAATGTTGGTTAACTTAATCAGAATACATTAACAATACACATTTAGGAAAGGCTACGTATATAAAATGAATTCATAATGGATGAGAGAAAAGCTTTTTGTTTATAATTTAAGATGAATTTGACCAGTTCTTTTTGCTTAGACTCGCCCCTTCGTTAGAATTTTCATTTGAATTTCCAACTGATCGATAATCGATAAGCGGCGGATAAGGTATTAGGGTTTTATAAATCTAACGGTTCAGATCAAATCACTAAACTTAATCAATGGTCTATAATATGGCTCACCGGTTCAGCTAGCTCGGTTTAATGACTCGGCTCCACGGTTCAGCTCACGGTTCAGCTCGAAACGGTTTGGCTCAGTTCGGCTTGAAGGGTCAAACCGTGAGCCAAACTGATCCGAGTGGTTTACCAATTTTTGAAACTGAGCTGAACCGCATAAGTTTAAAAACCGAGCTAAACCGCACAGTTTGGCTCGGCTCGGTTCCGAACCGCGGTTTGAGCCAAACCATTTCCACCCCTAGCAGGAATTTGAAATTGCGAGATAGTGGTGCGCTCCCTGTGTGAGCGGCTTTGGTTGATAGAAGGGGTGGCATGATCCGTTAGGTGAACCTGCCGGCTGAATATGTTGAAGAGGCCGTTAGTGAACCTTTTGAACGAGGCCGTTAGTGAACCTTTTGGAGAGGCCGTTGGTGAACCTTTGAGGACGAATCCGTTAGTGAAATCCGTTGATGAGGCCGTTAGTGAACCCTTGTAGAGGCCATTAGTGAACCTTTGATGAGGCCGTTAGTGAACCTTTGAAGAGGCCGTTAGTGAACCTTTGAAGGGGCCGTTAGTGAACCTTTGGGGAGGCCGTTAGTGAACCTTTGTGGAGGTCGTTAGTGAACCTTTGAAGAGGCTGTTAGTGAACCTTTTAAGAGGCCGTTAGTGAACCTTTGAAGAGGCCGTTAGTGAACCTTTGAAAAGGCCGTTAGTGAACCTTTGGAGAGGCCGTTGGTGAACCTTTGAAGAGGCCGTTAGTGAACCTTTGATGAGGCCGTTAGTGAACCTTTGAGGAGGCCGTTAATGAACCTTGAGGCCGTTAGTGAACCTTTGAAGAGGCCGTTAGTGAACCTTTGGGGAGGCCGTTAGTGAACCTTTGAGGAGGCCGTTAGTGAACCTTTGGAGAGGCCGTTGGTGAACCTTTGAAGAGGCCGTCAGTGAACCTTTGAGGATGAATCCGTTAGTGAAATTCATTGATGAGGTATTGCTTTGAAGTCTCGTGCCACTTGGAGTCACACTTGACTTTTTTTTGAATTTTGGGGTGCGGGCACAGTTGACCGCGACCAGAAAAATATTCCTGCTGGGGATGAAATGCTGAGATTGACCCTCGAGGGGGGTATGGTACCCGTGACAGAACTTAGGGAGTTCGGAATCCGTGGGGAAACCTTGATACGGTGCATGGTTTCTTGCATGGGAGACTGCTTCTGAACCTGCCTGATGATGGGAAGAGCGCACGTCCGGGCCTCGTTATGGGACGCGCACGCCTCAGATGAGTATGTCGGGGGGCGCGCGCCTGGCGCATAAGTTCAGCATATTTAAACAGGCGGTTCACTGTTTTCGGCAAGTTTTCAAATTTTTGAAGAACCCTCCAAATTCCAAGCCCAATTTTCGTGGAGAAATCACCCCAAAACACTTTCTTCCTGCTCTAGGATCAATTCCGTCACAGAAACGATGTCGGATCGTCAACAATCACCTCCGTTCGAGATGCCACAGGGCGAGGAGCCCGAAATTGGGGTTAAAGCTATGGACCCGAGCTTGCTTAGCTTCCGTCCTCATACCCACATTTCTCACTTCGTGACTTCGGGTTTGGTAAGAATGCCTCACCTTTCTTGTCGATTTCGGATTTCATGAAGTCCCGTTTTTTTACCCGAAATATTGCTGCAGCAGCTTTTTTGATCATTCCTTGTATGTTGTTCGTTGCTGCTGATTTGTTGTAAGAAACATGTTGGGGCGCCCATTTTTATGTTCACACACTTGCTTGTACATTGTTCTGCCATTGAAATCTCTGTGTTGAGTTCATCCGTTTTCTAGCAGTCATGCTGATGAAATTTTCGCTGTTCCTTCTTTCCTTTCAGGAGTGGACCCGTCTGACAGAGATTCGTGGTGGGGCTCATGGGCCCATCTCTATATGGAAGAGGTTGCCTGAGAATGTTCGGGCCCGAGTTACAGGGACTCATTTTGGTCTTTTTGTCACCAGCCTCCCAGCTTTGAAGAATGACCCCGATATGGTCCAGGCCTTGAGGGAAAGATGGTGGGACACCACCCATACCTTCCATTTACCAATGGGCGAGGTGACTATGATGCCTACCGATTTCACAACTTTGACGGGCTTGCCGTTCATAGGGATGCCTGTCCTTTTTGGTTTGAGAGGGGCTGTTCGGACTCCTGATGAGTTACTGGCTTTGGTTGACTGCCGGTTCGAGGTCAAGAAT
Organism: Campanula takesimana; assembly: GCA_026119855.1. Taxonomy (NCBI): domain Eukaryota; kingdom Viridiplantae; phylum Streptophyta; class Magnoliopsida; order Asterales; family Campanulaceae; genus Campanula; species Campanula takesimana. The sequence goes on along the minus strand of JAOWBW010001579.1, from coordinate 10,555 downwards.
TCTCGAGTGACATGGGGGCGAATCCGGGCTTATTTCAGTATCTTGATGGCTGAGGCTCAAGGTGTTACTGCTGATCGGGTTGATGCCGTGGCCCGTTGCTTTATTTGGTACCTGTTATCCCATACTCTGTTTGCCAACGGGGGATCTTCGGCCTCTTTGGCTCTGCTTGACTTGTTAGTGGATTTGGACCAGATCGGCCAGAATAACTAGGGTGCAGCGGGCTTAGCTGCTTGTTATCACAGCATGGATTTGACCAGCCGCTCGACCACTAGCTCGGTTACGGGCTTCAGCTTGCTGTGGGAGGTATACCACTTACTGTCCCTTTTATATTCTCCTTGCCTTGGTCCTAACTGCCTTTTTCGTTGACTGTCATTAACTTTGTTTCTGCCTCTTGTCTACAACTTTGGGCTTTTGCTATCCTGAATCTGAGGGATTTCAAGATTGCCAAGGAAGGCCAGCCCCAGTATCCGGACTGTGCACGGTGGGTGTACAAGGAGAGGAATGTGAAGACTGGCACGAACCCCATTAGTCTTACTTCGGCCCGATGGCACTTGGACACCTTGAGGCCTGAGTCTGTTGCCTTCTCTTTGTATCCGTGGAGATCAGTTCAGCACTGGTTTGAGCATACTCTTATTCCTACCCGTTCTCGGCTTCTGATGAGTTCGGGTGAGTGTATGGCTATGTATTTGGGAGACAGACGTTCCTCCTTTCTGCCCTCGTAATTGGAGGTCACTTTCAGAGGCTGATCGCGCGGCATATATGGTAGGGGTTGATACCGTCCCTTACATTCACTTGGATCAGGATTATGGCCTCTTCAGGGAGAACAACTTGATGCAAGGCTTCATGTTTGCTGATCCGAGGAGATCACAGGCTGCTCCTACGACCTCCGCTCGGTTTTATACTACCGGTGCCGAGTATTGTTTTGATCCTCCTTTGCCTCCTCCCTATTACACTTATTCCAACTTCGGGGTCTTTGAGGAGCAGAGGGAGATTGTTCCCGAGGATATGTCACCGGAGAGAGAGCCTCCCGCTCAGGCTGCTGTGGTATGTTTTTCTGACCATCTTTGCATTTCTCAGTTCCAGTCTTGTTTTTCTGTCCTTTGTATTGATGTAACTTCCTTTTTTTTTTTCTGTTCTTTGTTGCAACAGGTGCCCGTAGCTACTTATAGGCATTTGGGCAGACAGAACAAAGGGATGAGGCGGAGGCTCCGTCAGCTGGAGGAGAGGGTGCTGGAGCTGTGCAGGGATATTGCTGCTATGACTAGAGATGCTGCTGGTGCTGTCTCTGGTGCTGCGAGAGGAGCTGCCCGAGGTGCCTGGGGTATGGGACGAGGCTGCAGGGATGCTGCACTAGACATTGATGAGGCTGTCTCTTCGGCGAGGCAGTCGCTGAGCAGGAGTTTGAGCCACGGAGGTAGCCATAGTAGGAGTCTGAGCCGAGAGGGTAGCCAGAGCCGGGGTGCCGCTAGTTCGTCAGGGAGAGCTGCCAAGAGGACCCATCCTGATGTTGTGGTTGAGACATCTGAGTCTGAGGATGATGATGACGATGATGATGATGATGATGACGATGATGATGAGGAGACCGAGAGCGGCAACAGGGGGTGAGCACAGTGCTGGTGATGATGTGCCCGAGCTGTTGTGGCTGAGAGGATGAGGGATTGAAACACTTTTACTTTTGCCTGTAATAACATTTAACATGTATTTACAATCCTAGTTATCTTACTACTCATTTTATGCTTTATTAGTGACTCGATCTTAGGTGTCGACTCTTTACAAACAAATGTGTGCCCAAAGAATGCTTGTTGTTGATGCTTGAACTCCTTTTTGCTGCTGGGATTTGATTTTGCTGCAGGTTGGATATGTTGGAGTGCTTTGGTTCTGTTCTGAACTGACAAGGGCTGTTTCTGTCTGAACTGCTGTCAAAGGCGCGCGCGTTGGGCCTTGCTTGTGGGAGGGGCGCGCGTTGCGCAGCCTTGGTCGGAGGCGCGCGTTTCTGGCCTGCTGAATTACAACCCCTTTCTTTTTCTGATCAGAATGTTCCAACAGCTATAAATTTTGAACCATTTTCGACCAGAATGGTCACACAACATTCTTCTGCAAACATTTTCTCCTCCTAAACCACAAAATTCTTGTCATAATGGCCCCAATGACTTTCTCTTTTGAAGTCAAGGTTTCCGTCCCCGAGGGTGAGAAGTCCGTTCCTATGGTGAACGCCGTTCCAGCTGTGGGGTCCGTCTCGATGGTGGAGAAGCGTCCGAGCGTTTTTGATCGTTTGGGAAGGCCCAATGACGATGTTGTTGACCCCGTGAGACCGGTGGTTCATGTGCAGGACTATAGACCCCGTCATTTTCCCAAGAAGAAGAAAGGTAAGGGAAATTCCTCCCATGTGTGGAAGTGTCCCACGGTTGTCCCCGCTAAGGCTCCGCTTGATAAGGGCAAAGGGAAAGCCGTTGATGAAGCTCCGTCCCGTCCTAGCGTTTTCTCTCGTCTTGGCGGTCCCAAGAATGTTCCGTCCCCATCCAAGAAGACTAAAGGGCATAACAAGAAGCAATGGGTTCCCAAACCTAAGAATGATTAGATTTTTCTTTGTACCCCAAGAGATTGCAATTAGACCACTTTGTTTTAGGATTTAATGTTTTGATGTCTTTTGTTGCTCAATAAATCATTTGTAATGACTTGAATAACTCATTGGATGAATAAAAATTGCATCTTGTTATTTGAAGTGAATTGGGTATTTTTGATATGTTTTAGACCGCACCCGAAGGTTGCCTACGTTCCTCCAGTTGGGAGGCTCAGGTCTCCGTAGTTCAAACAAACAAAGACCATTTTTTTTTTGTGTGTGCACCCTGTTTTTTTGCCTAGACCGCCCTTTCGGGTTTTCAATCTAGCGGGCTTCTTTTTTTCCACGTGCTCTAATTTTTGCCTAGGCCGCCCTTGCGGGTTTTAAACCTAGCGAGCGATTTTTTTTTTTTTTTTTTTTTTTTTTATGGTCTTTGTTTATTAAGCATAGAACCTCTTGAGCTTGTCGAGGTTGACCTCCTTTGGCAGCTGGTCACCATCTAAATCCACGAGTCAGACTGCACCGCCGCTTAGTATCTTCTTGACCACGTACGGATCGATCCATCGGGGTCCCCATTTCCCTAGGGGATTCATGGCGTTAGGAGGATGTTGTCTTAAGACCAAATCTCCCACATTGATGTTTCGAGGCTTTACCTTTTTGTTGAAAGCTCTTGCCATCCTTTGCTGATACGCCCTTGTGCGTTCGAGTGCTCTTAGCCTTTTCTCATCGAGTAAGGCTAGTTGTTCATATCGACTTTGCATCCAGTCGACCTCATTGACTTGATTCTCGAGGAGGACCCGTAGAGATGGGACTTCAAGTTCGATTGGGAGTACGGCTTCAGAACCATAGACTAACGCATAAGGAGTTTCTCCTGTTGCTGACCGTATTGATGTGCGGTAGCCCCATAATGCCAATGGTAGATTCTCGCGCCAATCCCTTCCTGTTGAGGCCATTTTCTTGACGATGGTCTCGATGGTCTTATTTGCTGCTTCAACCGCGCCGTTTGCTTAGGGACGGTAAGGAGATGACTTGTGCTTGGTGATCTTGTATTCTACCAAAAGTGCATCCATTTCCTTCTCAAAGTGAGAGCCGTTGTCGGAAATGATTTCATGAGGCACGCCGTATCGGCACATGATATTAATCATTACAAATTCGGCTACTTTCTTGGCATTGAGGGTCCGATAGGCTTGTGCTTTGACCCACTTTGTGAAGTAATCGACGGCCACTAGGATGAATGACTGCCAATTGCTCCCGGCAGGATGGACTTTACCGATGATGTCTATCCCCCAACAAGAGAAAGGCCAAGGTGTGACCATGTTGTAAAGTTGCGAGGGTGGAGCGTGTTGCAGATTAGCATGGAATTGGCACTTGGCACACCTTTTGACTTTCTCGATACAGTCTCGTTCCATAGTGCTCCAATAGTAACCAATGCAGAGTATCTTTTTTACCAGCATAAACCCATTCATGTGGGGTCCACACTCTCCTTCGTGCACTTCACACATTATCTCTTGAGCTTCGGCCTCATTGGCGCATAAGAGATTGATCCCGTCGTGGTGTCTTTTGTAGACTCGGTCCCCAAGCAGTACGTACCGAGAGGCTAGCCTTTGCAGAGCCGCTTGAGACTTCTTATTGCTATTCTCGGATAAATGCCATCTTTGAGGAAATTCATGATATCCGAGTACCACGAGGAGTTTGTTTGAACCTCGTTGATCCCGATACTCATGCAGTACGCCAGACTGTTCCTTCGGGCAATTTTGAAAGGCTTCACCATTTTCCCTTTGGGCATTTCGACTAATGAAGCTATGGTGGCCAGTGCATCGGCGAAGCAATTTTTATCCCTTGGCAGGTAGTTGAAAGTGATCTCTTGTAATTGTTCAACCAATTCTTCAAGGTGCTGACCATACTGTTGGAGGGTCGGGTCTTGGATTCGCCATTTACCCGATTGCTGATTGATAAGGAGCAAAGAGTCGCCGAATACTTCTAGTTCCGTGACGTTTCTTTCGAGAGCCGCTTCGAGCCCTGCTATGCATGCTTCGCACTCGGCAATGTTGTTGGTAGCTTCGAAATCCAGACGGATGGCGATGGGAGTGTAGATGTCTTTTGGATCGACAAGCAATACTCCTATACCAAAACCGTGTTTATTGGCGGCGCCATCGAAAAAAAGTTGCCACTTAATTTCCTCGGTTGCAGTACAAATTAAATGCTCGTCGGGGAACTGTACATCTTCCTCCTTCACTTCGTCATACGGGAATTCGGCAAGCTGGTCACTGAACACTTTCCCCTGACGGATTTTAGTGTGACGTAAGTGATATCATAGCCGGCGAGCATGAAGTACCATTTGGCTATTCTTGTTGACATGAAAGGCTTCTCAAAGATGTATCGGAGCGGGTCCACCTTTGCTACTAGCTTGATCGGAAAAGCTTCCATATAGTGTTTGAGCTTTTGAGTGACCCAAACCAATGCTGCACATGACTTCTCTAAGACAGAGTAGTTCTTTTCGCCTCCTTGGAATCGGCGACTGACAAAATAAATGGCATTCTCCTTTGTGGACTCTCGTTGCTCTTGTGCTAACATAGCCCCTAAGGCTTCATCATTGACAGTGAGATAGAGCAACAGAGGCTTCTCCTTGTGCGGCGGAACTAGAACAGGAGGGCACGTCAAGTAATGCTTCACTTGGTCGAAGGCTTCTTGGCACGCGTCAGTCCATTCTAGAGCCACATTCTTCTTGAGTAGCTTAAAGATTGGCTCGCACATGGAAGTGAGCCGACTGATGTATTGCAGTCTGCCCATGAAACCTTTGATCTCTTTCTGCGTCTTTGGAGAAGGCATGTCAATGATTGCCTTGATTTTGGAGGGGTCTACTTCAATTCCCCTTTCAGTGACCATATAACCCAGTACTTTGCCTCGGATAACCCCGAACGTGCACTTTGCAGGGTTCAGCCTCATCTTGTGTTGACGAAGCCTTTCGAAGAACTTGCGGAGATTGATTAAATGTTGACCATTGGTCCCTATGGAGTGAATGATCATGTCGTCCACATAGACCTCGATTTCTTTGTGAATCATATCGTGGAACAAGTCTGTCATGGCTCTTTGGTAGGAAGCCCCAGCGTTTCTTAACCCAAATGGCATGACTGTGTAGCAAAAGGTACCCCACGGTGTTGTGAAGGCTGTCTTATGTTGATCTTCCTCGGCCATGAGAATCTGATTGTACCCAGCGAACCCATCCACGAATGAGCGAACCTCGTAGGCAGCAGTGGAGTCAACCAGCATGTCGATGTTAGGGAGTGGAAAATCATCCTTTGGGGAAGCTTTGTTCAAATCCCGGAAGTCCACACAAACTCGAACCTTGCCGCTTGCCTTTCTGACTGTCACGATGTTGGCTAACCATGTCGGATACTCGATAACCTTGATGAAACCCACACTGAGGAGCTTCTCAATCTCTTCTTTGACTTGAAAGTAAGTGTGAGCTTCTCAATATCAAATTTTTCATTAGCAAAGAAAGGAAACACACGCTCGGCTATGGCTTCCAAATCCTCTTGGGTAAGGGTATTAGAGACACTCTCGGACTCGAAAGTAAGTGTGAGCCCCTCTTCCTTTGTTGCTGTGCGGGGTATGCAACCCATTTCTTGGACTAAGAATTCTTCGGATACCACGGGCCCTTTCGTTGAATACCAATTGTTGATCGGCTCGGAGCTTGGCGGGATCTCACTGATAGTCTCGTTCATGGTGACGGTGCCATGGATGGTGTTGACTTGGCATTAATTCATTATGGCAAGCTCTTCGAACATGGAGGCTAAATGTATCAGTTCTTCCCCCACGGTGATTTCTGTCTCGGACTCTATAGTCATCTTCCTTCCCCACCATTCACGGGGCGACATGGGAGTTGGTTCCCTTTCGGATTTCTGGATCTCACAATCAGAGAAGATTTCAAGACCGGGTTTTTTGACACCCTTATTGTTAACCCATGGTTCGGGAAAGATCATGTATGGAATGTCTTCCCCTTGGCGGACAAAATAGCCATTCAACGTCTTGCGGTAAGGCCTTAGATTAGGGACCTCATAACGACGGCCTTCTTTACGAGCTTGGGCCTTTTCGTTCTTGATTGCTTGCTCTTGTTTCAAGTCTTCTCTGGAAGGCTCGTACCCCAAACCGAATGTGTTCTTGACAAATGGGACTTTCACAGTACGTAGGATTCCTTGTTGATATTTCCCTAGGCCTAAACCAGGGAAATAGTCCATATTCCTCATCATGCGGAGGACTTTGTGGTTGCTGGGGGTCCATGATCCGTTTCCCCCTTCTTTGTCAATGGCGTTGATTGAGACGCCGGAGAGAGTGGAGTCTGGTAGACCATGCTGAACTTGGTGGACGGGCTCACCTTTTCTATGGATAGTGACGTTTTCGGCCATGACGGTCACTATTTCATCACCATTTCGGATCTTGACACATTGATGGAGAGTTGACGGGATGGCATTAGAACTGTGAATCCACGGTCGACCCAACAGTAAGTTGAACGAGGCCGGGATGTCAAGCACTTGGAATGGAACGGACATGACCATGCTCCCAAACTCAATGTCTATTTCGATCATGCCCATGACTGTACGGGCGGTGCTGTCATAACCTCGGATTACTTGAGTAGAAGGCTTCAAATCGGAATCCTTAAGCCCCAGTATGCCCATGATTCTGCTAGGCATGAGGTTGAGTGCGGAACCACCGTCCACTAAGACTCTTGAGATGGGTCTCCCCCTTGCTCGTACCTTGAGGTAAATAGCCTCTTTGTGGTCGGAACCAAATGGTGGAAGGTCCATATCGGCAAAGGTGATGACGTTGCCAAAATGAATGTGACCGATCATTGCCGTGAGGTCCTCGGGAGTAGTATCGGGAGAAACTGATGTATCATCGAGATTGCGAATGACAAGATCTCGGTGTTTCTTTGAGGATGCAATGAGGTCCCAAATAGAGATGTTGGCTTGAGTTTTCTTGAGTTGGACAAGTAGAGGATCTTCGGGAGTGTCGCGAGCTTGCGGCCTTTGAGAAGAGGAGCTTGGTGCGGAAGTGGAAGGGTTGCTTGCTATGACTCGACCGGATCGAGTTAGCATGTTGACGTTCCCATCTTGCTTCTTTTCCTATTCTCTAGTACTTCCCTCATTACCTCATCGTAAGTTACAACATAACAAGAATTGTCAAGTTTATTCATAACATTGGGGCCCCCATTCACAATTAGGATTGAATGGGTGGTCCCTTCGAGTTCTCCTATCTCTATTACATTGACATGTTCGCCATTAGTCACTACAAATTCTTTCTTGTCTATGAGGTCTTGAATGACATTGCGGAGAACGAATCATTCCTCGGTGGTGTGGCGACTATATTGGTGGTAGCCATAATATTTGTGGTGAGCATGATTGGGGTGGACCGTCTTGGGTTGGTACCCTTTTACGGGTGTGACTTGACCCTTTGCCTTGAGGACTTCGAACACTTCGGTTTGAGTCATGCCTTGGAGAGGCGTGTAGACATGGTCATTTCGAGACTTCTTCCTTGGGGTGGAGGAACTTTTTGTAATTCCCCTTGTCGATCGTGACGGCGTTGACCGAGGCCTCTTTTGCGGAGTTGGAAGCGGCCTTGTAGCGGTAGCTAGGAGCACTATTCTTTACTTCTTTGAGCAACTCGTCCATTCGGACCCCCGCCTCATACATTTGGGAGAAATCCGCATAGCAAGCCCCACTTAGGTGCGTGCAGAGATCAATTTTGAGACATTTGAAAAAGATGTCCATTTGCTCCTTGGTATTTGGCCTTTCCACAATCTCGGAGAGTTTATCATTCCATCTCCTTGTGAAGTCGATGAAGGACTCGTGGTCTCGTTGAGTAGTGTTCTCTAGCTCTTTCCTTGTGGGCCGGTGAGTGGTGTTGCTTTGGTATTGGTTTTTGAAGGCAAGCATGGCGGAGTCCCAATCAAGACGGACAGTGAGCGGGAGAGTAGCATACCAATCTTTGCCGCCCCCTCGAGAGTGAGAGGAAAGCATTGAGCCATCACCTTGGGGGAGACCTTCTTCGGAACCATTGCCCAAATATAAGTCTCAATGTGAGCCATAGGACAAGAGTTGCCCTTGAATTTGCTTATGTCGGGAATCTTTAACTTATCAGGAAGAGCGGCCATAGTACTCATGAGGATGGATGATTGATAAAGGCTTTTGTCGGAGCCTTTCCCCATGTTGAGCCCATTGAATTTTTGGTCGATGTAGGCCATGATAGAATCCACCATTTTGGGCTCATTGTTCTCAGAACTCGGCTCTCCCATTTTCTTGGTGCGGGTGTTGACATAAGGACTTTTGAACAAACCCTCGGTCCATTCGGATTCATCATCGTTATTCTTGTTCTTCCCCTTGGCAAGGTTAGTGAGCTTTTCTTTCATTAGCTCCATCTCGGCCTCGTGGGCCTCCCTTTGGCTGTCGAGGTGGGATTGCCAAATGTCGTCTTTGCTTTGTGCCTCCTTATTAAGGGTGGAGACTTGCTCTTGGAGGAGTTGGACCATGGTTGAAAGTTATTCGAGAGACATGGTGTTACTGCTGCCGGTCATGGTTGATGTAGGAGCTGTTGGAGTGATCTCTTCACGGACTAACCGATTTGCCGAATCCCGGTAGACTCTGTAAGTACCAATTGAACCTATATTGCAGAAGAGGCCCTTGTCAGTCTTGAGTAACACTTGCGGTCCACGAAGAGGCTTAGGACACACAGTTGGGCACACGACTCGAACCACATAAGAAAAGACTCTTTTTTTTTTTTTTTATAAGTCGGAGGGAATGGATCCCTTTTGGGGTTTCTAAGAAAATAATGGAATCGTCACACTAGTATATAGACCATCTCGCGGTCCCATATACTCATCGGATTCCATCGCGTTTGTGAATCCTACATGTATCGGGATTAAACTAAATTAATGTAGTAAAGCATACATGCGGGGACGGATTTTTATTTTCGTCCAAAAATAACTACTTTTGGGGACGGATTTTTATTGCGTCCGTTTCAACAAGTTGTCATGTATGATTTGAAGACATTAGTTTAGGGAAATCTCGGTACATGGAAACCGACTTGAGTCACGGAGTGTTAGACCCTAACTAGAATTGTGTGGTTTGTGCTCGGCTTGAATATGAGGCTCAAAGGTCACCCCCGGCATGTAGTCTTGAACTACGCCATGGGCTGAGTTGACCGCTTCGAAAGAGTCAAGGTCGGGTGGAGCTTGAAACTTTATAGGATGGGCCTCGACGGGTTTGGGGTTGGACTTGTGCGACTCGATAGTGAGCAGTTCATAGGACTATGTGCATGTAGTGTGAGGTCTATCACGTGACAAAATTTTTAATTTTTTATTTTTGAAAAGAAATAAAAACAAAAAACCAAACACATAAGCACATAAATTACAACTCCCGAATCACCCGTGTGACCGGTAAATAAAACACAAAATTAAAACAGTCCGAAGGTTCAATTCTGTTCTGATGCAGGCAACTGTGCCCACACCCCACTGTTCTGCTCAGTCATTGAAACCTGTTTCTGTTCTCGGGATGCGCGCGCGTGGCACAATGCTATTTGGAGGCGCGCGCTTCTGGGCACACCTGTCAGATTGTCAGATTTTGGATTCAGGGGATTGCCCTGGTCCTATGTGAATATTGTAACCCCTACAGAAATGATTAGTGGAGAATAGCAGAAGAAGAAGGTGAAGAACATGATGAAGCGGGCGATTCTGGTCCTTGATGCGGGATGCGCGCACCTTAGGCTGAAGAAGCCAGAAGCGCGCGCCTCCCCCATCAGGAATCAGAATGCCTAGAAAAGATGTAGATTTTGATCAGAATGCAAGTTTAACCCACAAACATCCCCAGCGATTCGCCACTGTAGATACCCCGGGGAACCACGGCTTGGCTAGAGCGCGTGAATTATCCTAGGATGTCTAACTTGTTTTAGATTTGTTTAGAGTCGCCACCTATGTTTTGAGGAACATAAGAAAAGCCTATT
>JAOWBW010001578.1:35574-256310 GCA_026119855.1 Campanula takesimana | reverse complement strand
CCCCAGCTGAATTTGTGCAGCTAGTTTAGGCGGAATGTGTGAATACCCCTTTCCGATGAAGGACGCATGGGAAGTATCTTGTGATTATTATTATTTACAAAGGGAATATTCTTAACGACATTAAAATTATGAGAGTCGCCGCCGCCGTTTAATTAAAGCCAAAACATTGAAAAAAGCATGTTTAATGGGTTTCGGGGGTCAAATTACAACAAGAGAAGAATATTGGACGTTATCACTCCTATTGCCCGAATTGATCGGTCTTTCTATCATGATGAATGTGTTAGTAGTGTGTTAGTGATTGAGACCGGATCCGAAGATTGCCTACGTTCCTCTCAATGTGAGAAGCTCAGGTCAGCGTAGTTCGCAGAGAATTAGAATAGGCAGAAGAATCGGGATCATGCATAATGAGGGGGGAATTACCTAAAGATTAGGGTTTAGAAGTAGTTCCTAGATCATCCTCGGGTTGATGAACCCTCGATCATCATCGGCTATGAAATAACATGTAATTATGAAGATCGCAACCCTAAATATAGCATAAATAAGGTTTTAATCTATGAACACGAAGAACATGCGAAGAACATATTATGAACATATGAATGAGCATGCAAAGAATATGAAGAAACTATGAATAAACATGTACGAACATGAATATAAAAGATCTACATTAAAAATAATGCAAGAACACGAAGAAAAAGTTAGAAAACTTACCTATGTTGGCAAGAAATAAACCTTGGATGTTCTTGAGTATTTGAATGCTTAATTAGAGAGCAAAATTGTGTTTAAGAACTCCAGAACTCGGACTTAGAGCTCTCAAACTCGGATCCTTAAACCAATAGCCTGGAGTGGTTTATATAGTAAACTGATGGGAGGATCTGATGGTCCAGATCATCCGGCGCAAGGTTGGCCGCCTGGCCATTGTTGATGCCGGTGACAATAGTGGCCGCGTGGCCAAGATCAACGCGGAGCAATGTTGGCCGCGTGGCCAAGGTTGCCGGCTGACTTGATTTTCAAGCTAGGGTTTCACTGTTGCTTTATGGTAACCCTAAGTTGCCTATTTTGATGGATTTTGTCATAAATGAGATATTTTGGGAATCCAGGACAAGTCTTTGCAAGGTTTCTAATTCCTATAAAGTCCTTGTATATTTGGGAAAGTCCTAATAAACTCATTTTCAGATCGGGTACTAACAGTAGCCCCTCGGCGACGCTTCTTGCAAGGCAATGTGGGGTCGACGATAAAAGAAGGATCCGTCTGAAACATGAGCTTCAAAACAGATGAAAGGTAAGGGAACGGCTGAACCTTGACAGGCGACCTACGTATCCACGGGGGAATCAAGCCAAACGTAGTTCAAATCTGATGGGAAATTGGGAATAACTGTCCTCTAGTGGGGAGCAACATCTTCTACTGGGGAAAATGCACCTGCTGGGGCTGAGAGATAACCGTGTCGGTCGGGTGGCTGGACCTTTTCAGGTTTCCTACGTATCCTCTGAGGAATCAAGCCGGTCGTAGTTCGGAGATCTACTGGGGATAAAACGAGATATCGGACTCCTGCTAGGGATAATAAACCTACGGGCACTATCCTGTACGAAGAACGAATCATTCGTAAGCAATGAAGTTATTTGGACTACGCTGTCTAAATAATCCCAAGATGAAATGGTAAACGCAATCAGGATCGCCAGGGTTCCTGCCGATTGCGCTAAAGTAATAGATGTCTGATCTCTCGCGAACAGAAACGCCGAGGCTTCTGCCAACCACGATCGATCTAGGATGCGTATGTCATAGAGGCGCCGAAGTCTCTACAATCATACGAATCTCGATAATAGATGCTGGATCTTTCGCAAATAGAAACGCCGAGGCTTCTGCCAATTACGATTGATCTAGGACGGTATGTCATAGAGGCGCCGAAGTCTCTACAATCATGCAAATCCTAAAATAGATGCTGGATCTCTCGCTAACAGAAACGCCGAGGCTTCTGCCAATTACGATTGATCTAGGACGGTATGTCATAGAGGCGCCGAAGTCTCTACAACCACACGAATCCTAAGCAAATATTTGGTGAAGAATGGAAATTTTAAGGGGCTTTCCGTACCCAAAGGTAACGAATATCAGTCAAAGTAATGTTAAAGGCATTTAAAATGAATTAAAGGGAAAAGATCAGGGGCAAAAGTGGAATTTTATCTGAAGGGTCAAGGTTGGCCGCGTGGCCAAACACACTGGTTTGCAAAAGTGGCCGCGTGGCCAAGACCGCTGAGTGGTTAGATCTCCTTCACGCGGATTGCTGATCTGACGGCTGGGGTTGCAAGGGCAAAAGTGGCCGCGTGACCAAGGAGGGCAAAAGTGGCCGCGTGGCCAAGGATGCCGACGTGCTGACTCCTTGGTCACATCACCAGACACCTCCCCTCTTCTTCTTCTTTCTTCTTTCTTCTTCTTCCTTCCTCCATTGTTTAACGAACTAGAGAGAGAAAATTGGTTTTTTAGAGGGAGAAAGCTTGGATTTTGATAATCTTGAAGACTTCGTTTCACATACTTCTCGAAGCTATGGCGGATTGGATCAATGAGGCGTTATTTAGGGATTTCCCGGGCCAAGGTGGGTATGTGATTCCACAACAAGAGCCGCAAGGAGAGGGGCACGGTAATGCTCAGGGCGGAGGTAATGTAGGGGCTGACCCAGGAGCGGGCTTTGAAGCGGCGCCCTTGATTCCACGGGGCGGTTTGAGACCACGAGCCGCGACTCGGAATTATCGCGATAATCTGCTGCGGTCTACGTTCGACCAAGATTACGATTTTTACGTCGACTCTGAGCGTCATTGGTCGATGGGGCTTCCGGAGACGCGAGAGGTAAATTTCGAATTTTTATTCCTCTCCTTCTCGCACACTTGTATGTTTTATGCACATAATATGAAATGCTGGAATAATGGAATGCTAGAATTTAAATTGCTGGAATTGTAAATTGCTAGAATGGTAACGTACCTGTGCTGTGTTTACCTGCAGAGGATTAAGGCTCGTGGGTCCACAGTGACGGTGGGCAAACTGTGGGCGTCTCTGCCGGAGGGACCGGGCGGTTTGCGTGCTCGGATCGAGGCTATGGGCTTTGGCCCATTCTTTGACAGTGTCCGCATGGTCGGGGCTACCTTGAAGGTGGCAGCGGTGATAGAGGTGTGCCGGGAGTTCTGGTGGGATACCACCCATACCTTCCATTTTAGTTGGGGAGAGATTACCATCACGCCGACGGATTTCGCGGCCATCACGGGGTTGAGGTTTACCGGTACCCCTTTGCCTTTTGATGAGAGCTTGGCGGAGCGGCGGGACTATAGACAGGCTCTGCTGGGAGTTGACACCGATCTGGGAGGAGGTGTCAAGGGTTACGGAGTGGAGGCCGGGAAGGTGAATCGCTTGGTGGAGGTGGCTATTGAGGCCTTTAGTAGGGGGGAGTATGATTCGGATTGCTTGGTTCGGTTGTTCTTATGGTATAGCTTTTCGGAGATTTTGTTTCCCAGTGGGGCTACTGTCTGCCGGTACTCACTGCTAGGGGCTTTTGTGGACTTGGACTTAGTCGGTGGGATTTCTTGGGGTGGAGCCGGTTTGGCTGAGATTTACCGGGCTTTGGATCATTGCTCGAGGGCTAGCTCGTCGGCCTTTGACGGGTTCCAGTTCGCTTTGAGGTATGCTCTTGACTACCCTTATTTTCACTTGTTGAGATTTCTGTTCTATCTTTTGGTCTGAAATATCTCTCTTATTATATGCACAGGCTTGGGTTTACGAGATCTTTGGTGTCGCCCCTTTTCAGTTGGTGATGAGTGTTAACAAGGTTGTTCCCATCATGTCGTATTGGTGCAAGGGCAACAGGGCTCCTTCCCGCAGACACCGGGACAGGAAGACAGTGGATGCTGCTGATCTGAGGAGGGTGTTCGCGATGTCTGAGCCCATCGGGGTTAGATTTTACCCATGGAGCCCGGCCAACGAGGCTTCGGTGGGTCCCTATGTAGTGGAGTTGACCGCTTCTAGGGTTCTGCTTGTGGGTCTCACCGGGGAGGCCATGTATCTTGGGGAGAGGGTGGTTCGTCAGCACAGGGCTGGTGCGTTACCGTGGGCTCCTTATGATCCTCCTCGGGATATGCTCCGTCCCGCGAGGTTGGCGACTTTCTTGGCTCCCACTCCGGCAGAGCATTACAGGGGGGGTGATGATTATGCCGGCTATGTACGGACGCGGCTGGTCAGTCCACACGTACGGGCTAGGATGCTATCGGGAGAGGGATCGAGCTCGGCCCGGTATGTCGGTCGGAGTCGGCCTTTGGTTGACATGCCCCTTCGCTCGAGTAGCGTGAGAGTGGTGAGGGGCGGCCGGGAGGTGGAGCTTAGCTTGGAGCCGATTGATGCAGATCTTGTTGAGGAGATATTCATTCCTCCGCCCGACGCTGGGGTACGGCTTTGTGCTTTATATCAGTCATGTTCGCACACATTTATTTCTTTCTGCATTGTAATCATTGCCTTGGTTTCACTTTCAGGTGACTCGGGAGGCCTACATCCGTTCGGCTCGGCGGGAGAACGTGTTGATGCGCTTACTGAGGGAAGCGTACCATTCATGTACTTGTCAGAGGGATGACGTTGCGTCACCCCAGCGTCGTGAGCGGTCTCCGAACGGCGCGGGTTCTTCTCACACTGGTGGTCGAGCGGTCCGGGGACGGAGTTCGGGTGCCGGTAGCTCTCGGGCTTTAGCGCGGCGTGGAGACACCACGGAGGAAGATTCTGATTAGGCGGGGTCCGCCTTTATTTCCTACACTGTTAGCTAGCAGAGAGCAGAGGGATATGTATGTATAGAACAGATGTACAAAATGCATGTATGTATATTATGTTCTAAAATGCAAATTTTATTGTGGGAGCCTACTTGTGCAAACTAGTTAATTTACAAATGTTCCTAATTTTATACAATGCATGAGCCATGGAAGGGGGCAGGTACGTAGTTGCATGGATCCGTCACGAAGTGGGAAGAAACAAACTGATTTCTGCATGGAGCAAGGTTGGCCGCATGGCCATGGCGGGGCTAGAACAATGTTGGCCGCCTGGCCATGGCAAGATCCGGGGCAAAGTTGGCCGCATGGCCATGGCAAGGCACGGAGCAATGTTGGCCGCGTGGCCATATCTTCCAATATCACAAGTGGCCGCGTGGCCAAGTCTGTAGTCGGCTCTGCTTTTCCTTTTCCTGGCAAGAGTGGGAGTCTGTGCCCTATTTAATGAACCCTTTGCAGCCACAAAAACGTACCAGCAACTTTTTGAGCAGTTTTTTGAGTTCCTTTTTAGCCAATTTTCTTGCTCTTTGCCATGGATCAAGAGGCTAGGATCACAAGCCTTGAGAAAAAAGTCTTTATAACCTCTTTGGAGAAGTGGGTTGCCAAACTTCCTGGTTCGAGTCGTAGGAAACTTGATGAACGGTATGGGATAAAGTGTCTTTGGTCACTTTTGCACATGAACTCCAATACCCACCTCTTGCAAGCTTGTGGTAAATTTTGGAATGATACCCTCCATGTCTTCAACTTTTCATTCAACGAGATAACACCCACTTATGAAGATATCGCAGCATTATGTGGCTACGAAGGGAAGGGTAAAGTTGCCTTGCCTTTTGATTTCGTTTGCTTGAGGGACAAGTTGGTGACTTTTGGCGTACCCGCGGATGACTTTGATAGGTATGCTAGGGGCGGTTATGTCGACCTTTCTTGGATGCCGCAACACTTCATGCATGCCGACGTGACATCTAACCGCTCCTTGGACCATCTTGCACTGCTTGTTCAGCTCTATCCTTTTCCCTTCTGAGGTGGGATTTGCCAGTGAAGGATGTTTGGGTATGGTGAACTTGGCTCGTTTGGGTTATGATATTGTACCGGCCATTCTTGGGGAGATGCTCTGTGGGATTCCCCATCTCGCGGCTTATGGTGGGATGCCTTGTGGTAGTGATAGGCTTTTGACCATGTGGTTGCAAGAGCGGCTTCGAGTGAATAAACCGGCGGCTTCTCTGAAGGTGGCCCCATGGATGCACCGCATTAGAGGCATGGTGGAGCGGTTTGAGGGCATGACTCTCAAAGGTTGGGAAAAGTATTTGGCGGAAATGGTGACTGACGACATTCAGTGGGTGGTGCCGCATTGGCACATTCACTCTGTGAGGGAGAAACAAGTGGGACTTCACATGATCAAAGTTCCGACCCTTTCTGGAACTACTTTTTACTATCCCTCTAGAGTGCTTCGTCAGTATGGTTTGGTGCAGACCATCCCGGAGGGTTGGGACGAGGAGAGAGATGATTTTCCCTTTGGGGTACTTCAGTTGGATGATAGTGCCTCAGTCCTTCTTTCTCAGATGTGGGGCGAGGCTGGCTTTAGTCGTAGGACCTTCCTCACGCGCTCTAGCAACACCTTCCTGCCACGCGAGTATTTGGACTGGTATATGGGGAGACTTGGGCATGCGGAGCAGACTCTAGAGACCCTAAGGGGCACTATCTTGGGATCCTGTGCTCCAAGTTTCTCATTGAGGATGAAGGAGGCGGAGGCTTATGAGAGGAGGATGAGTAAGCGCGTGGCTAACGGAGGCGGAGAAGAAGTGGGGGTGTCAAAGAAGAGGAAGGGCGAAGAGGCTCCTAATGGAAAGGCTAAAGGTGTTAGCAAGTTTGAAAGAAGATTTTGTGAGAGTCCTAGCAAGAAGAAAGTTCGCCGTGGGCAAAGCAAGAAGAAAGAGACCGAGGGCACAAATGGCACTAAGGAGTAATCCTGAGCGTCTCTCCATAGTCGTGCAGACACATTAGTTTAATTTAGTTTATTTTGTTTTAGTTTCAATTTCAGCATAGGTTATTTATTCAAAAAGTATGTCAAGCTTAGACTCATCAAATAAGTGTTAACATGCGATAACTATGGAAATAAAAGTTTTTGCTTTCAGAAAAATACAAATTCTATCTTTATTGCTTTGACAAGATTTGGATGTTTATTTGTTTTTTAGACCGCACCTTTTGAAAGGCTGCCTACGTTCCCCTTTTACAAATAGGGCTAAGGGGCTCAGGTCACCGTAGTTCACTCCAGTCAGACTAGAATGATTTTAAAGAAAGGGAAGATAGAAGGGGGAATGCTCTAACTTTTGCCTAGACCGCCCTTGCGGGTTTTCGATCTAGCGAGCTCTGTACGCACCCTTATTTTGCATAGACCGCCCTTTGCGGGTTTTCAGTCTATCGGGCTTCTTTTTGCGTAGTAATTTTTTTTTTTTTTTTTTTTTAAGAGGGGGAGTCTAGTCATAGTAGCGTCTGAGCTTGCTGATGTTGACTGGTTCCTTGAACGGGTTGCCATCCAAATCTGCCATCATGTCTAGTCTCGTGGCGCGCCCTGATCTTTGGTCATTGTGCCGACGCGTTGCTTCAAATCCTCTATTTCTCTTGAGATGTCTTGAATCGTTTCTGCAGCCAGGTGCGAGGGTGCCTCCGAGTCGTTCTTCGCATAAGGCTCGATTTCGCAGCAACCGAGGAGTTCTAAGTTTTCGTTTTCTCTATAGAACCAAAATCCTCTCACACTGGTGAGCATGTTTGCATCCATCAAGCCTTGGATTCTCCTTTGTAGAGCGACACAGTTGTTGGTGTCGTGGCCTTCGTCTTGGTGGTACGAGCAACTTTTGGTAGGTTCCAATGGTTGAAGGGGTGGTAATTCGGAGAGTAGTGAATGTTCTCCTAAAGGTTGCATCTTGCCCATTTGTTTAAGTTGGTCGAACAATTTTGCGAAAGGGGTCCCTATTCTTGTGCAGCGGGGGACTGAGAGGGGGTATTTTTCCAAAAATCTTTGCATTTTTTCACTGATTTCCTTTCCCTGGCGCGAGGGCCACGATTCTGTCGTTGGTGTTGGGGTCTGAAGTTCATTCCCATGTGCCGGGTGCAGGATTGGGGTATTCGCGAGGTACTCCTTGAGGCAGCATAAGGCGAGCTCGCATCTCGGACTCCATTCTTGGTCGCGGGCCCTTTCTATTTCTCTGAGTGTCGGCTCCCCCATTATTGTAAAATGGTTGAGGTGTTGCAGTAACTTGACGAGTTCTTCCTTTTCGGCTTTGTTCTGAGGAGACTGCATTCTCAACACGGCTCGAACTCGCCGACTGATGGTCCTCCACGAGGTTGTGGAGGGGGTAGCTTCTTGGTTCTCCTCGGTTGTCTCGACCTGGTTATAGCTGTCAAACCCATCAACGAACGACTTGGCCTCATAATGGGTGGTCGTGTCCGCCACCATGTCGATATTTGGCAGGGGGAGGTCATCCTTTGGCGTAGCTTTGTTGAGATCCCGAAAATCCACACATACTCTTACTTTACCGTTGGATTTCTTGACAGTCACCAGATTTGATAACCAAGTTGGATATTCGATCACCCTGATGGAAGCCACACGGAGTAGCTTCTCAATCTCTTCCTTCACTTGCAAAGACCGTTCCGGCTTAATGCGGCGCAACTTCTGCTTGACTGGCTTAGCGTCTGGCGCTGTCGGGATCCTGTGCTCTACGATCGAGTTGTCGAGCCCCGGCATGTCCTTATAAGACCATGCGAACACATCCACATATTCTTTGAGTAGCTCGATCAGTGCTTCCCTTTCGGTTCCGCTGAAGAAGCTTCCAATCTGCGTTTCCTTAGGCTCGACTTCGGTCCCCAAATTCACGCATGTTAACACCTCATCGGCAGCTTGGGCTCGAGATTCTTTTTGATTAATAACCTGTTCTGAGATTTCTTTAATGTATTCATCATTTAATGTGTCTGTGTCTGCCTCTTCTAATGAATCATTATTAACTAAGTGTATATCGTTAGTTTGATTATTAGCCAATTTATCAGTTAAAAGAGTGACTATGGAGGGATACTCGGAAAGGTCGAGGGTTTCATTCATGGCAAAAGGGAAAATAGCGTTTGCAACAAGATCATAGTCTTCAGACGTAAGGTCGTCAGACTTAGAGGAAGACTCAAATTCAAAATGTAAAACACTAGACTCTGGGGATGGGGATTTTGAGCGAGTGACAGGAGATGCTGCAGGAGTGGCGACAGGAGAAGGAGTAAGCCCCAGTGTTCCCATCATAAATTCCGGAGTAGCTATAGGTCCCCCAATGATGCACCAATTCTTGAGCTTGTCCCCCATGGGTACCACCAATGTCCTTGGGTCCACCTTATCTTCAGAATCGTCCCCGATGACGGCAACCATGTCTTCGTGCAGTCCCAGATTACCCAGATGTTGAAGCAGATATTGGCCGTCCCACGTCTCAATCAAACTTGGAGTTTATGCGGCTTCTACTGCTGGCTTGTCAAGGGTTGCGGCTTCAAGTTGATTTGCCAAGTCATCTGCAACCTTGGTGGAGTACTCATGCCTGATGGTTCTAACTCTGCCCGTGGCTTTGTCATATTCCATGTAAGTCAGCTTCATGTTGGACCGATCGAATTCCACATCTCTGAAAATCTCGAACCCTTTTTGCAACTTCCCTGTGTGGTCAATCCATGGCTCGGCGAACTCAAAACATGAAAACTCCTCGCCTTCCCTGACGAAGTAGCTATTCAGGGACAGGCGGTATGGCCGCATTTCAGGCTTTTTGTAGGGAAGCTTCATCTTTTTAAGCAATTCTATCCTTTGTTGCTCCATCTTGTCTTCAAGGGTAAGGGTGTATCCTAGACCGAACAACCCTCGATGATTAATCTCTTCAACCAATTCTGTGGGGCCTTGCAAGTTCTTACCTAGCCCCAGCCCCGGTATAAAACCCATGTTACGCAGTATCTTGACAACAGGTGCCACTCTGTCCGTTGTTTTGGTGAGGTCGATGGTGCAGATCTGTGCTTGAGCGACTATTTCGAAGCCATTGAAGAGTCGGCTCTCTTCCCCATGCTGAATCTGTAAGACAGGAACGCCCTTGGTGTCCGTCCCTTGGGCAGTTACAAGATCACTGTAGATGATGGTCACTTCATTACCGGATTGAAACTTCACACACTGGTGCAGGGAAGATGGGACCGCGCCCGACTGATGTAACCATGGCCGGCCAAGGAGGAGTGAGAAGGTTGCTGGGATGTCTATGACGTGGAAGTCGGTTGGCAGGATCTTCGTTCCGATGGTAATGGACAGGGTGACTTCGCCTATCACGGCGCGGCATGTAGAGTCATAAGCTTTGATGGTTTGCTTGGATGGGCGTAAATCAACACCATGAATGCCAACCACATCCATCATCCTCGAAGGCAGGATATTAATAGCAGAACCATTGTCAATGAATACACGGGGAATCTTCTTGCCATTTACTTCGACAGTGATGTACAAAGGCTCATTATGATCAACTCCGAACACTGGCTTGTCTAGCTCCGAGAAAGTGATGATGTTTCCATAGTGGATATTACCAATCATGTGGGTGACGTCCTCCGGGGTAATAGTGGATGGTACCATGGTGGCGGCGAGGTTTTGCTCGAGCATGAGGCGATGGGCTAGGGAGGAGGTGAGTAGGGACCATAGCGAAATATGGGCTTGGGTTTGTTTGAGTTGAGTGAGGATAGGGTCTTCTTTGTCTAGATCGGCTTGCTCGGGTTCCTTCCCAAACCCTTCGGGTCGGATTGGTACACTTGACCGGATCTTGTAAGGAGACAAACTTCTGCACGTAGCTCCTCCAAAGACAATGGCGTGTCAGGACAAGGGGGCGAAACTTCGGTCTTTTCGGCCTCCTCGAAGATTTCGGCCCAAGAAAGAGGTTGAGAGGGCTTGGGATTCTCCTCCTCTAGAGATTCGACTTCACTTACTAGTTCTTCTAAAGACAACAAGTAGCAAGAAGATTCTTTATTATTAGTCATTGAAATACAACCCATCTCATCACAGTCCGCCACAACAGGCTCGGCCGGATCAGTGATCTCACTAAGTTCTACCATGAGTACATTGCTAGCTACATAATCTCTAGGGTCTTCGATGACTCCCTTGTGGATGAGCTCTTGCACGGCCTTCTTGAGTGCAAAGCATTCTTCGGTAGTGTGACCGGTGCACTTGTGGTAGTGGCAAAACTTCGACAAATCGCAACCAAGGCGGGGAAGGTGTCCTTCTAATGGTTTGAGTATTTCTAATGTCACCAATGCCATGAAGATATCCACCATCGTGAGCCCTATCTTGTCCAAAGCATCCATGAGCTCTAGGATACTAATCTCGCATGTTTGCACCATATTCACCCCACCCCCATTGTTAGGAAGAGGGTTATTCACCACATTAGGACCCTTCGGCTTCTCAATCTTCTTGTCATTGATCAACCCTTGTACTACGCGCTTCAATTGAATACAACCATCCGTTGTGTGCCCGATGTGCTTGTGATACTTGCAGAACTTGGAGGCGTCCAAATCACTTCTTGGGTAGGCAGGTTGGTAATTCTCTAACGGCTTGATGAGACCTCTCTTGACTAACACGTCAAAGACTTTCCCCATAGGCATTCCAAAATCGTCAAAGTGCTCCCTCTCTCTTTGCGGCGGAGCCCCATTCCTTGTTACGGCTTGAACATCTAACGGGACCTCTTTCTGGACCATATTCACTTGGCCGACGGCCTCCTTTCCACCCCTAGGAGGCGCAGGCGCAGTAGGAGCCTTGTAGCGGAAGGAGTTGTTGTTGTTGGTCTTTGGACTTTCCTTTGGCGGCACAATCCCAGTGAACCCTGCTTCGTACCTTACTCCGGCGTCAACCATTTCCCGCAAATCAGGGAAGTAACCATTACCTATAGCTGCTTTCATCTCCGGTAGCAAGCACTTGTAGAAAATCTGTTTCTGTTCCTTCACCTTTGGTGGGTATTGGACCTCACACAACCGATGGTTCCACCTCTTGTAAAAATCATAAATGGCCTCGCCGGGCTTTTGCATAGTGTTCTCAAGATCCGTTCGATTCACATGCCAGTCCAAGTTAGCCTGATACTTCTCACAGAAAATAGCGCTGATTTGATCCCACGTTTGCCTCTCGCTTGGCTCTAACCCCAAGAACCAACGCAGAGCTATACCATCCAAAGTGCTATGGAACACGCGAGCCATTTGTTCGTTGGTGCAGTCACGAGCCCTCATGGCCAACACATAACTATCCAAATGAGTCTTAGGACACGAGTCACCATGAAACATCGCCACCTTAGGCATCTTGAAATCCTTGGGGAGAGCCCCCACTTGGCTAGGGTTGATTGTCTTGGTAGTCGGTGCACTTTGCTTATCCACGGTCTCGATCAACTTTCGCATTTGCTCTTGCATGGCCATGACCACAGGGTGATTGGAGATGTCGGGGATAGTTTCTGACAGAATGACGGGAGGAGTAGTAGAAGCAGTAGCAGCGGCCATCCCAATACTCAGAGGCAACGAGGGTGCGGGTAGTTTGCTAGCGGAGAGGTAGCCACCAAGCAGTTCAGGGGAAGGTTCATAGACAGCCTTGTTCTTGCTCATGGTAGTGAAACCTTGTTGGGTGTAGAGAGAAGGAGGTGGAACATTGCGGTAGCTTGGGAATGGGAAGGCAGTGGCATTGGTGTTGGGGAGACAGTTGGTATTGACCTCTTCATCTTCGACATAAATGAAATTCTCACCATCGGGCACCAGTTTAGTTCCCTTTTGTTGAATGTGACCCTTCAACTGTTGGTTCTGGTCTTCCAGCATCTTGTTGCTTTCCTCGAGATTTTTGATCTTGGCTTCGAGACCGGCGAGGAAGTTCTGGAGGCTTGGGGGAATACCATTGAGAGTAGCCTCAGTGTTGAGCTCGGCGGTACTAGCAGGAGGAGCAGAGGCTGAAGCTGAGGCGGGAGTTGACATTGCTGATGACGAGACTGAGAACGTGGACGGAGTAGAAGCTTCACGTTGTAGTCGACCACCCGAACGGATCCAAACTTGCTTTGCTGAAAGGTTAAAGGGCAATGAAGCTTTTTAGGAGAGGGGGAAGGCTCATGCAAAGTATATTTTAATTTACAAAAAACATACATTATTTACATCCTAATTGGTTGGAAGGGATACCCCTTTTTCGCAACTAGTTAGAAGACTACGATCAGTGGAGGCCATCACTACGTCTATAGACCCCTCGTTTTTCACCTGTATTGCACACCCCCAAACGGACAATTTGGGCGAGGGTCCTATAGGGCAAGCGGCTTCCCCCAACCATCGGATCCTACGACTAACCCTCCCTTAAAGGCATTTAACGTGATGTCTATGTTGGATCCTACGCAAGTTAATGATGAGTGGAGATCTTGACAATAAACACTCATCTCACCATGGCACGTCCCTTGTAGGGAAATCACTTTTTTTGTGCACTTTCTCTCAAAGATCTCGATTCATCATTGACTTGGGGATGACTCGACATAGACAGCACGTTAATTGACTATTAAGAAAAAGCTAGCCAAACCAACCGGTCAAAACCTAGGTGTGATACCTATACTAGTGTGGGTTGACACGGGTTAGGTAAAAGGTTCCCACCGCTCGCGGAACGTACACGGTGAGTGGAGTAGACGAGTGACTCGAAAAGAGGGCGACAGTAGCGCACAAATTCCTGCACATCGAATACTCCGGGTAATGGGGACCTGTGCAGTGCTGACACGGACTAGTGGTAGTGTGTGGCAAGAAACTAATTCTTTTTAAGGAGAAAAGAGAGAAGTTTTTGATGTTAGGATGATGCAATGCAATGCATGAGAGAGAGAGAGAGAATAATGTACAAGGGAGCATAGCAGAGTTTTGTTTGACCCTAAAACTAAAGCGAAGATAACAAGGGTACATGGTACAAGGTACAAGGTACAAGTATTAACATGGCGGAGTGCGCGGGTGCATGTGTGAACATAGCAAGTATGTGAGATGCATGTATGAACGTGGCAAGTGTGTGCATGTGTAAACATGGCAAGTGTGTGGAGGATGCATGTGTGAACATGGCAAGTATGTGAGGTGTATGTGTAAACATGGCAGGTGTGTGCATGTGTAAACATGGCAGGTGTGTGCATGTGTAAACATGGCAGGTGTGTGGAGGATGCATGTGTGCACATGGCAAGTATGTGAGGTGTATGTGTAAACATGGCAGGTGTTTGCATGTGTAAACATGGCAAGTGTGTGTAGGGTGCATGTGTAAACATGGCAAGTGTATGTAGGGTGCATGTGTAAACATGGCAGGTGTGTGCATGTGTGAACATGGCAGAAGTGTAAGGTGCATGTGAGAACATGGCAAAGTGTGTGCATGTGAGAACATGGCAAAGTGTAAGGTGCATGTGAGAAGATGGCAGACATCATGATGTGAACGAAAGTTAGACCCACTAAGTTTGAAAAAGTTTCAAAGCAGTCCCCAGCAGAGTCGCCACTGTGAATACCCCTTTCCGATGAAGCGACGCATGGGAAGTATCTTGTGATTATTATTATTTACAAAGGGAATATTCTTAACGACATTAAAATTATGAGAGTCGCCACGCCGTTTTAATTAAAGCCAAAACATTGAAAAAAGCATGTTTAATGGGTTCGGGGGTCAAATTACAACAAGAGAAGAATATTGGACGTTATCACTCCTATTGCCCGAATTGATCGGTCTTTCTATCATGATGAATGTGTTAGTAGTGTGTTAGTGATTGAGACCGGATCCGAAGATTGCCTACGTTCCTCTCAATGTGAGAAGCTCAGGTCAGCGTAGTTCGCAGAGAATTAGAATAGGCAGAAGAATCGGGATCATGCATAATGAGGGGGGAATTACCTAAAGATTAGGGTTTAGAAGTAGTTCCTAGATCATCCTCGGTTGATGAACCCTCGATCATCATCGGCTATGAAATAACATGTAATTATGAAGATCGCAACCCTAAATATAGCATAAATAAGGTTTTAATCTATGAACACGAAGAACATGCGAAGAACATATTATGAACATATGAATGAGCATGCAAAGAATATGAAGAAACTATGAATAAACATGTACGAACATGAATATAAAAGATCTACATTAAAAATAATGCAAGAACACGAAGAAAAAGTTAGAAAACTTACCTATGTTGGCAAGAAATAAACCTTGGATGTTCTTGAGTATTTGAATGCTTAATTAGAGAGCAAAATTGTGTTTAAGAACTCCAGAACTCGGACTTAGAGCTCTCAAACTCGGATCCTTAAACCAATAGCCTGGAGTGGTTTATATAGTAAACTGATGGGAGGATCTGATGGTCCAGATCATCCGGCGCAAGGTTGGCCGCCTGGCCATTGTTGATGCCGGTGACAATAGTGGCCGCGTGGCCAAGATCAACGCGGAGCAATGTTGGCCGCGTGGCCAAGGTTGCCGGCTGACTTGATTTTCAAGCTAGGGTTTCACTGTTGCTTTATGGTAACCCTAAGTTGCCTATTTTGATGGATTTTGTCATAAATGAGATATTTTGGGAATCCAGGACAAGTCTTTGCAAGGTTTCTAATTCCTATAAAGTCCTTGTATATTTGGGAAAATCCTAATAAACTCATTTTCAGATCGGGTACTAACAGAATGCAAACTTGCCTAATGTTCTCATTTCTTGTGATTACGGCATCATAAGAGTGTAAAATGTGAACCCCTTTACTCAAACTGAATACTTACTAGTAAATCTGGTGATGCAAGAAAAACAAGTTGGCCTATTTTAACCAAGGAAAGTGCATTTTTGTTGGTGAGAAGAATATCCTTTACCTCCTCTAGCCTCAATATTTTTTATTACTCAACCTCACCATTGCTGGAATGTATTTCTATCCAGATTTCATGTAACACACTCAATCTAGTACTCCCTCCGTCCCAAAGTAAGTGTCCACCTTTCCTTTTTAGTCTGTCCCAGAGTAATGTCCACCTTTCCTTTTTTGTCTGTCCCAGAGTAAGTGTCCCTTTCCTAAAATGGCAAAGAATCTATACTATTCCTCCCACTCATTCTCCCTCCTACCTTACTTTAATACTCACAACACCAATCAACTTACTATGCCCTACCCCACCTTCTCTCTACTTCCTCACTTTTCATACGCACAACACTTACATCACTTCTACCGTTTCTTAATCTGTATAAATGGAAAGGTGGACACTTACTCTGGGACGGAGGGAGTATTAATTTACATGTTTTGGGTTTACCTTGGACCAATATCCAAGATTTGGACATAGTGAAAACGCTTTGTTTGTATCTCTCCTTTATTGACTAATTCATTCCCTACTTAGACAACATTGAAACTCTTTCATCCTTGATATTGATAGTTAATCCTTTATCGGTCTACCTTTTAGTTTATGTTGTTGTAGGGATCTAACCAGCAGTTCTCATATTTGTGAAGTGCTTTCAAATCTATTTTTGAAAAGAATGTGGTTGTGTCTAATTATAACTCATTATTATGTAGTGAAATAATCCCCCTTTCTTTTCAGATACAATATCAATTGGAATTATGGGTTGCTTCCACAAACATGGGAAGATCCATCACTTGCAAATCGTGACGTAGATGGAGCATTTGGAGATAATGATCCTGGTAAGTTATCTGCTCGTTAAGTTTGTTGCATTTCCTATTTATTGCTCGAAGAAATACTCCATGTGTTCAATCCCAATGCTTCCAGACTAGAGAGAAAACGAATTACTACCTCTGTCCCTAAATGAGTGTCCAAATTTCATTTTAAGGGACATCTGAAAATCTCAACTATTTGTACAATTTGGTGGCACAGATTCATATATAATCTTGTAATCTCCTTTCCAAACATTTAGTTTTGCACGTATAAAGAGACCAGTGGAAAAAAAAAATTAAAAAAAAAACAATTAGGGACAAAGTTATGTTAAAAAAAGACACTCATTTTGGGACAAAGATTTTCTGAAAATGGACACTCATTTAGGGACAGAGGGAGTACAAGAATAAAAATAAATACTTGATTCATTCGTGCATTCTTAAATGCAGTCGATGTTGTTGAGATTGGTGACACTCGTGGGAAAATTGGCCAAGTATTGAAGGTCAAGCCTTTAGGTGCTTTGGCCATGATAGATGAGGGGGAACTAGACTGGAAAATCGTTGCAATTTCATTGGATGACCCAAGAGCTTCTCTTGTGAATGACGTTGATGATGTTGAGAAGCATTTTCCGGTACGCTTTTTCTCCTATGAAATAATAGCCACAAATGAATAAAAACACAAGTCATGCTTTCTAGTATTATGGATATTGCAGCCAGTGGCGTTCACAAGATATTTAACTGTGTGATCTGCCAAATCAAAGAGTTATCACAGTTTTCAAATCGTTTGTTGAGTTTTATCGATGCAGGAAACTGTATTTTATTATCTTCACTGGTGTTTTTTTTTTTAATGGTGATAATTAATTCTGCAATTTGTTTGGGTTCTGATAGGTTTTCTGGTTTTGAGAGATTGTATTTTCCTTTTTCCACCTTTCTTTGTTTTTCATATGGAGGAAGGCTTGTTTTTCGGTATTTGTATTATTTCTTTCTTCTAATAATATTAAGTGATGTCAATTTTTTTATAATGATAGTTCCTTGAAGTCTCTTCTGGTAGAAGCAACCTCTTGCATTTATGCAGGGTAAGGCTTGCTACATTTCACCCTTGTGGTGGGGACGACCCTTCCCCAAACCCGCGTTGCGTGGGGATGCTTTGTGCCTTGGGATAGTTCCATGGAGTGGTTCAGGCACAAGAATGCTAGCTAGTGAAATAGTTAGGCTCATGGATATAGGTGATTGATTAGGCTAAAAAACGAAGAAGAGATTTTCAAATTAGTAGGGTTTAAAATAGCAGACTTTGGAAGTGATGTTTGTTGTTTGGTACGGAGAATTAATTTGTGAGACCACCAAACCCAGCCAAGGTGATATGGTAGGAAAATAATGCAACACTTCGGGTTATGGTTGAGGTGTTATATAACGGCACTAGATCTAAACAGCATTTTTTGTATTGATTGACAAGTCTCACTCGCTACTTACTCCCTCCGTCCCACAGTAAACGGCACAAATTACCTTTTTGGGTGTCCTAATGGAATTTATAATACTTCTTTATTTAATGGAACCAACTTGTCATACTCACAATAACTATCCACTAACTATTCTCTACCTCATTTTCTCTGTTCCAGAATCTCCTGCCTTGATAACCATGCCATCCATGCTTGAATGGCTGTTTGAATATCTGTTGTGCTATTTTTTTGTCATTCCTGGAATTATTCATGGTTTTTTTTTTTTTTTTTTGGCAGTTTAAATGAGAGATTTCCATGTACTAATCAGACATTTTTTAATGGTCATTGAAATTTTCAATGCAGGGCACTCTAACTGCAATAAGGGACTGGTTTCGAGACTACAAGATCCCAGATGGGAAACCTGCCAACAAATTTGGTCTTGGCAACAAGGCTGCAAATAAGGTACTCCCACCGTCCCAAACTGAATGTCCAAATAAATTTCAGGGACGGAGTACATCACTATATACTTGTCCGAATCTTTTTTTTTTTTTTTTTTTTTTTTTTTTTGGCCTTAGAATGCGTCTACTTTACATATATATATATATATACACACACACACACCTGATTTGCTTATATTCTTAAACTGAACAGGATTATGCTCTTAAGGTGATCGCTGAGACTAATGAATCGTGGGCTAAACTTGTAAAGAGATCTATCCCAGCAGGAGAATTGTCACTTGTGTAAATGCAATTGCTAAGAGCATTGAGCGGCTTGCTCTTATTCCTTAGAGAAATATTATAAAATCCGTAGCGATTTATTTGTTGACGTGATATTTCCCGGTCAAACTGTTTTGTAGTCTGGCAAATACAAGTATGATTTTGGTCTGTTGAAGACGTGTAAATTTATTGATTGAATAAGCACCACCTAGAGGAACACAGGTAACAAAAAAAATCTGCATCAAATATGAAGCTACACCATATTCATGCTTTAAAATAATGTACTGCACATCTGTTTAGGCAGAAATGGGGGGTGTATTTAGAAATATGACGTGTGTGAATAGCAACGCTCTACAGAATATCTTCATACAAAGAAAGGAAATGCTACACATAAAACCTGAAAAACTAACCTGCCTTACACAGAAATGTACGTAAAGATTACATTTTGCGCGTTACCCAAAAGGGTACCCAAAAGGGTTGAGAAAGAATGCAGACTATACCGTAGTTGCAAGTGCGTGATATTATGACGACTACCAACATTTTTCTCTATTCAAAATGGAAGCAGTATTTACAATCAGCGATAAAAGGAATACTAAGCTTTACAACATTCATTTGATGTTGAACCAACGAGATAAATTTTATGGTTCAGCACTTCTTGGTGTTTCGGCCGTCTTCTCTTCAAGCAAAGGCGTGGTATTTAATCGTTCATCAGCAAGCTCTGGATGCTCACTCTCTTCATTAAATCTGTCCACACTGTGAAGAAAGATACCTGCCAGATTCACAAAAATTAAAATACAAACATAAAAGAAAATCATGCTACTTTATATTGGACGGAAAGTAGTACTCCCTCTGTCCCGAAATGAATGTCTATTTTTAACATATTTTTTTCCCTAAAATGAATTGTCTTTTTTGAAAAAAAAAAAAAATTGTTCCTAAATGTTCTTTTAACAAAAAAAATTCACGAGTTTCTTTATACTTGCAAAACTGTATGTTGAGAGCATTACAGGATTATATATGAATTCTTTGCCACTAAATTGTAGAAAAGGTAGAGATTATCAAATGTCCTTTGAAATATAATTTGGTCATTCATTTACGGACGAAGGGAGTATACGGTACGGCTAATACTTTCCCTAATTCATTTCCCCATCAATTAGGTCATCTACAAGGACTGAGGTCTTTGAAACTAGGGTTTGGATCAAAAGGTAAACTTTACAGATTTGGATATACGTTACCTATAAACCATATTCCAGCGGACAAAAACAAAATTGATGTTAGGATCAACGCGGACTTTCTCCAGTTCTGAAGCTGATCCTGTATTGCATGCACATATGGAGGGATATTATTTACAATATGAGCAACTTGATATTAAAGAGAGAACAATTAGAACTGGAGAAGTCAATCCATAGGCTAAATTTAAATTGAGAATGATATAGTAAATGATCACAAGAAGAAGAAAACCTCAAGTATATGAATGAGATTTAGTGAGTCTCAACTTAAGTAGGGCGAATTTTACATAATTACGCCAAGAACCTAACACTTCAGTAGGGCAACAACACTCATCAACTGAAAGTTGCTACTCTAAGAAAAATGTTGCCACCAAGTAAAAATGCCAAATGCAATGGAAAAGTAACATAGCTAAATGGGAACCGAAATCTCTATAACATGAACTATAAAACTTAAATCACGGGAATAATAATCAAAATTGAATTGTGTAAACAAGCTGAAGATAAACAAAACTAACCTGGATAAGCCCAACAAGTGGAGCGGAAGGCACGTCACCAAAGATGTGAATAGAGACAGTGGACATAGCCATAGATATTGGTCTCAAACTTGGTTTAACAGTATGGAGACATACAAAATTTACAGGACCCTGCATTGCATGTCACAAATATAAATATAATACTGAGCATGAAGATAATTTTAGCTTATTACGACAATTGTTGCAGTGATAGAATGGCACATAAAATTCCTAGCGACGTAATAAAAAACGTCAGGAAGTCAATTAATTCTTCAGTTTTCTATGAACAAATATTGTACTCCCTCTGTCGCTAAATGAATGTCCATTTTCAAGAAATTTTTGTCCCCAAATGAACGTCCTTTTTGGAAAAAAACTCTGTTCCTAAATGCTTTTTTACCAAAAAAAATTTCACTAGTCTCTTTATACTTGCAAAACTAAATGTTTGGAAAGAGGATTACATGATTATATATGAATCTTTGCCACTAAATTGTATAAAAAGTAGAGATTTTCAGATGTCTCTTAAAATGGAATTTGGACATTCATTTAGGGACGGGAGGAGTAGCAAGTTTAATATGGTTAGTGGGTAACAGAAGAAAGAAAATGTTCCAATTCTTAAGGGTATAAGATTCCTTAAGTAGCAGGAAAAGTACCTGAGTGGCAAATACTAGAATCTCGCCAATCAGAAAAAGAGCCATGAAAGCATACAAGCTCTTAAAACAAAATGCAGCAAAGCAAAATACTCCACCCAAGAACGTTGCCGTGGAAAGCAGCTGCAAAGAATTAACAGTTTCATCATCAGAAACAACAATAACACCTTTCCATTATGCAAATAAAGATAGGCAAATGATAGAACAGTATGTTGCACCATACTTATGGGACATGATAGAACACCATACCTGTACATACCTAAATTAATTACATTCTCCATGCCATTCAAAAAGTCCATCCTTAAAAGTATAATATTATACAGATTAAGTTAATAGTAATAAATTCCCTAAGTTTAAGGAATGATATGGTTCTACAAACTTCAAGTTTAGTTTGACAAGGATGAATTTGGTCACTTTTAAGTAATATGAAGTGATAAATTACTAGTCATGGTGGCACACGTGATGTGTGTGCCTTTGTGCCCTTTCCCTATAGCCTATATCATTTATTTATTTATTTTATTTTATTTTTATGTTTTTTGATCCTTATTTCATCTCTCCACTTCTTCATTTCATATTTGTTTTTTTATCACTTTAGTTTTCTTTATGTGATCCATAACTTTTCAATCCAGTATCACATATTCAAGTTTTCTCGTTCTCATTATTATCTTGCCACGTGCCACAGGAGGAGTCTCAAGAGAACAACAACTGCCACAGTACCCTGCACCCTATGCTGCAACACACACACACACACACACACACACACACATATACATATGAGTGCCTGAGGCTACAGACCAACTAACCAAGGAAAACACATTCATGATGAATCATTGCCGTAATTGTAAATTGAAAGAAAAAGCTGAGTTCAATGTAAGTATGTAACAGAAGTTAGAATCAATAATACAAGTGCCTTTCATTCATGTCTATTTCCAGAAACTGACACCCTGCACTTTACCCCAGAAGCGTTCTTGAGGCCACAATGTAGTGATTCATACTCCCCTTCGTCCCAAAATGATCTTCGCATTTGACTATTCAAACTTTGTAAGGCTATGAACACTTGCTACAAGAGCCATGCTATGTTTAGGCACTTTTAAGCCTAATTTGTGGAAATGGGAAGAACTTTTTGGGACAATGAAAAATGACAAATAGGAAGATCATTTTGGAACAGAGCGAGTATGAGGTAACCACCATAGAAGAAAAGTTTGTTCTAAGGGTGGGGCCTCCTCAATCAAACATCTACTAACACTAGGCTAGAGTCACTAACTATGGTTGTTAGGCTTAGTAGACAAACTTCCACACTTGTCAAAGAAAATACATACACTGCCCTGGTATAGTGGTATGGGATCCAGAAGAAATAGATCTTCTGGTTTCTACCAAGGCTATAGCCAAATACCTGACAATCTTCCAATATGCATTCGAAGATTATTACACTGTCTAGCGTAGTTGGCG
The DNA here is from genome assembly GCA_026119855.1 of Campanula takesimana. Taxonomy (NCBI): domain Eukaryota; kingdom Viridiplantae; phylum Streptophyta; class Magnoliopsida; order Asterales; family Campanulaceae; genus Campanula; species Campanula takesimana. Next base: position 233,935 of record JAOWBW010001578.1, on the reverse strand, counting down.
CAAGAACATGATATTACAAGCAGGGTATGTATAGGTGAGAAAAATTAAGTTTTTATTTTCTTTCTTAAACTGCAAAACAGATTTTTCCGTACCCATTCTATAGTTTAAGAGAACTTAAGACGTAATCTCATTTTTCCCTTCCCCTTTGCCTCTTCTCAACCCTGACAGTTATCCCTCATATAGCCATGAGCCCCTTTAAGCTTAGAAATGATTCATACGTTGTTGCACCAAGTTACACGTACACACAAAGCAATTGAAGTGAATAAAGATATGACTATGAGGAAATGGAGCAATGAAGAAAGCGGATAGGAGTGCTAAATAGTAACAAAAACATAAGAATGCAAGTCTATACCTTAAAGGCGTTGGGGATTGTGGAATTCATACGATCAAGAATCAAACCTCCAGCTAAAGTTCCCACTATTCCACCCACAATTGTAATTCCTCCAAACAATGTATCAGCATTATTCTGAAAAGACCAAACTTTCACATTAAAACTAAGGCCATTTGAAGTTTTTTTTTATGGTAGTTCAAAGTTTTACTTCCTAATATGTACAATGTACCCCCACCGCAAATAAGGTCATGGGTGCTTACCATATGATAAATGGCATAACCAGCCTTTGGTCCCCAGTATGAATATGCACCTATGACAAAATTGTATGCTATGTAACCTGACACAACCATTCCCAGTTCCAAAATTAGTACGTAGAAATTTCTGACACAAGAACTAGCATAGAAGCTTGCAGTGAAGAGAAGTGAATAATTTACCTAGCACATTTACAAGATAGACCTTGTCGAGCAAAAGCACTTTCATATCTTGCAAAAATCTTTCCACAAGGTTCATGTTAAATACACCTTGAGACCTGCAATTCGGATAAATGGAAAAAACCTATTTACAGCTCTCCAACAAAACTCTGGCTGCAATAAAGATCATTGATGAAGATGAGGTGGAGAGGCCTAACCAGGAAGGTTTCTTTCCCTCAAGTGTCTCATCATTGTCAGTTGAAACATCTGTTCAATAATAAGAATTCAAATTATACACAATGATGGCTAAGAAGACATTCAGATGTCATTTCGCTTTTATCAGAAAAAAAGAATCAAGTATAAAGGGGCAGATACTTTCGATGCAAAACCAATCGGAAAGAAGAAAACTGCTACGGCTTAACCCTACTTTTTAGCTCATCTTTTACAACACTAGAAGAAAGAGGCATGTATAAAAACAAAAATAAGAAGAAAACATAACTCAGAAGATACAGTTCAAAATAAAAAGATCAAAGACTAGGGAGGAGAGGTAGTATGTACAGTATAATCCTAACAAATCGCCACTTGTTATTTGACTTCCCTCTATTTTAAATACATAACATATAAGCACTAGGTAATATCTTTATTTTTTGGGCAAATTGCAGATTAGTGACCTGAGTTTGTCACATGTTTGCAATCCCCAACCCGAGAGTTCAATTGTGGCAATCAGGCACCTAAGTTTGTCAAATTTTTGCAATGTGGTGAATAAACTAACAAATCGTTAGTTTTTTGAGGGACATGTTGCCATGTGCATCGCACGTGACATTTTAAAGGGCAAATATGTCATTTCAGTCATTTTTGGTGCAGAGAAGTACTTCACGGGATTGATGAGGGCATTTCAGTCATTTCACACAAGGGTAGCAACCCTAATTCAATTCCTGGGAATGAGAAGGAAGAAGAAGTAGTAGTTCCAGATGAATTACCAGTCATTTTTGGTGCAGAGATTTTTCGCTGTTCTTGGTTGCAATTGTAACGGAAAAAGCTCGGTTGAAATCAAGGATGAAATCCATGAAGAGCGCCGGGAAATTACTAATAAACCGGCGAAACCCAGGAAATCATTGTCCAGTAGATGGCAAGAAGAGGAAATTCAAAGCAAGAAACTCGATCCAAACTCGAAAAGAGAAGATTGTTTTAGTTTCCAGTAGTCGTGGATGATCCAAAGGCGCCGGAAGATCAGGTAGTTATAAGGAACTCGCCGGAAAATTCTTACCCAGCCTCTCCCCTACTCCGGTCAAATTCTACGCCTCCGGCGACCGACGATCTCTTCTTCTCTGTTCGTCTTCCTCATCTCCGTGCGGCGATCCTTCTTCTCCTTTCCTATTCCACATCTCCGACCGGCTAGATCTGCGCATCGCCGGCCAGATCTACAAGTTTCCGGCCTGATGTGAGTATTTCCGGTGAGCTCCTTCCGCCCAGATTTCTCCAGATTCTGTCTCTCTCTGTCTCTCTCTGGATCATTCATCGCTGAAGTCACCTCCGGGAAGAGCTTCTTCCCCGGCCAAACACCATGAAATACGTCAAACTCCCTTCATCGTCGTCTCCCTTCATCGTCGTCTCCGGGGAGAGCTTCTTCCCCAACGAATTTTTTATTTCTTTCCTTTCTTTTTAAAAAGTTGCAGTTGACCCCCTCAGTTAAATACATATCTTGCACATCCTCTAAGAATTGACAAAATTACCCCTTTAAAAGTCATGTGCAAATCACATGTGTTCCATTCCGTCAACAAATTAACAAAATGTTAGTTTATTCACCACATTGCAAAAATTTGACAAACTTAGGTGTCTGATTGCCACAATTGAACTCTCGGGTTGGGGATTGCAAACATGTGACAAACTCAGGTCACCAATCTGCAATTTGCCCTTTTTTTTTTTTTTTTTTTTTTATATATGTATATTTTTGGCGATAGCAGCAATCAAACCACTTGAAATATAGTAAAATAGTTTAACTTCACCAAATAACAATAACTTGAATACCAACTACTTAACCATGAAGATTTTAATGGTGACGAGTTCAGAATAAGCAAGGATGAACTTAAGCATCAGTTTAATGGCTACACAACCATCTATGCGGACACAACTTAATCAAAAGATGAACACAATTTCCAACATTCTCTTCAATATACTCTAATGGGAATAACAAATTCAGTAAAGAGCAGAACTTAAGCAATTTATACCAATCCACTGCCATACAAGTTAATCATCATATGTGGTACCTTCAACTTCTAAAACATTAGCTGTCGCAGCTGTCAATGATTTTTGTGACCCAGCAGGAGAAAAACCTGTATCCATAGTTCCATACAATGTTGAGGGAACATATAGGACAGAAACTGAAACATTTTAGTACATCATTTAGTTTGAGGTGCACCTTTCAATTGCAATGGCTTCATTACAAAACCTAATATAGCAAATGGAAGCATCATAATCGCCTCCCCAAAAAATGCATAGCGCCAATTGAAGTTATTACCAACCTAAGAGACAGTAAAACAATGAAAGATCATTAGTCAGCCTCCCTAGTGATAATGATAATTGAGATACGGTGTGTTGGGGAGCCAACCCAAGTCCCACATCGGTAATTGAATGAAGAATTGCTTAGTATATAAAGGTGTCCACACACTCCATTAGTTTGAAGCCTTTTAGGAGATGACCCAAAAACAAATCCGTGCGGGCTGGGTACAAAGCGGACAATATCATACTAATGTGGAGTGGTGGGGGTGGTCGCGGTCCCAACAACTGGTATCAGAGCCCAGGTTGATGGATGGGCCAGACGGGCAGTGGACCGTGAGATATGTGGGATTTCCATTGGTGTGAACTCGCGAATGGCACACTGTGTGTGCCTTGTGTCGAAAGTCTTCCCGATATTGGTGATCGGGCTGTGTGTCCCGCAAGTGGTGAATAGAGGCGGTACAAGTAAACTTCGCTGGAGGTGGTCCTTGGTTTGAGGGGAGGTTTGTTGGGGTGTCAACCCAAGTCCCACATCGGCAATTGAATGAAGAATTGCTTAGTATATAAAGGTGTCCACACACTCCATTAGTTTGAGGCCTTTTGGGAGATGACCCAAAAACAAATCCGTGCGGGTTGGGTCCAAAGCGGACAATATCATACTAATGTGGAGTGGTGGGGGTGGTCGCGGTCCAAACACGGTGCAGTAATATAATCTAAAAACTATCATGATTCTGTCCAAACTAAACATATTTGAGCAGCAGTTGCTAAAATGTACTTACCAATCCACCATACACATAACCAAGGGCAACGCCAGTTGGTATACACATGTAAAATAGCCCCAGCCAAGCCGTTTTCTGTATCAAAGACGAAATGCAAGTTTCAAAATTGTGATAAACATAGACGGATGAGACTTGATGTTCATAGAAGCATCTAACAAAGTTCTATTATCAGCACAATTTGTATATCTGATAGGTATAGCATACTAGCGGAGGGAGTTTAAGAAGAGACAATGACTGGGAGTTCAGATGCTTATGTCAAAGTACACCTTAGCCCCGTTTATAATAAGTTATAGTAGTAGAAGTAGTAATAACAATATTAGTCGTACTTGTAAAAATAATATCTAATAATAGCAAAAGGGTGGGTAACTAAGGAGAAGGAAAACCTGAGCAACTGGAGCATTATCGTCAATAAACGGGGCTGCAAGACTTATGAAAGAAGCCTCCCCAACACCAACGAGCCTGAGAAGAGGAAAAAAAATGAGATCTTGTCGATCGACCACACAGAACAGAATCCATCTTGAAAGTACTTCACTTACATGCGACATATTGTAATAGACCAAAAATCAAATGAAATACCACAACCAGCAGTGGCAAAAGTCCAGACTGACAATCCAACTCCAATAAGTCTAAATGGATTCACACTGCAAAAAAAACAATCATCAAACGAATTATATTTTTTTTTTTTGAGACAACTCAATATTAAAATACGGAGTAATAAACAAGCATCTAAGCATGGATAACTTTGATGCTGGAATGGCACAAGCAGAATTTCATCCAAAAGACAGCCAGGAAAGAAAATCCACCAGCCTCTCATGTTGATTGAATCTCACCTTTAGTGGAATTTAGGAAACACCCAAGAGAAAGTTGACCACAATGAAATATATTTTGTTACTACAACCTCGAAAGTATTTTGATGAGGTTGACACTGGATTTATAGCTAATATATACAGAACATACTCCCTCCGTCCCAGCACAAGTAGGACTAGAGGAGCGTGCACAATAACTAAGAGAAAAGTAGTGTATGTGTGGCATAAAATGAAGAGAGAGAATGAGTGGGGTAAATAGTAGTGTTGGTTGAATAAATTGGTTGAATATAAATATATTAAAACATTTCCATTTTAGGCAGTCTCAATTGTTTTGGGACGGCCTAAAAGGGAAAGAAGTCCTACTTGTGCTGGGACGGAGGGAGTATATGGCATGAAGAACAACCCGAGCAAGTAGCAACAAAAATAGTAGACGTGTTTACTATAGCATTACATAAGCATAAAACAGAAGCATTTTCAGGTGCAAATAATGTTGGACTGCACAATCGTTAATGCAATGATAGTTGTACCATACGATGCATTAATTCACCTAAAATGTTTGCATGTTCTGATTTTCTCAGTATATTTTCCATCTTTGATCTAGTATACCAGTGAAAATATATATACTCAATTCCCCATATCAAAAACATTATCCGAAACATTGAAAATATATTTCTATACAAATATTTAAGAGTAAGAGGTTCAGCTAATTACACTCCCCCACTGTAAATTCATCATTAGTCATCATCCCTAGGTTCCCCACGGCCCCACCATATTTGCTGCATCAATGTATTGAGGCTTTGGTTCATGCTCTGTCATTAGGTTCACAAATAAATTGGACATTTTTTGTTACTCCCTCCGGACTCAATTATAAGCAACAAAAGTGGGTTTTTTTTGGACCTAAATATAAGCAACTCTAAGGGATTTCAAGACTATTTAATACTCTCTTACCAAAACTGCCCCTATTTAATTATTCATTTTCAAATACAAGTGCACATTTATTGCACATTTAATATGAGGATATATTAGTAATTTTAACATGTTTTTATTATAAAATCAAGACAATTAACTAACTTAACTACTTTCTTAATAGGTGTGATTTTAGTTATTTTTGCTTATATTTGGGACCGGAGGGAGTATTTATGTTAATTCCCTACTTTCCCCACCATAGGTGGGAGCCTTTGCGGCACTGGGGTAATGTTGTTGTTGTTGTTGTTGTTATGTTAATTCCCTACTTTAGCATACAAAACATATACTTTCAAGAGTTCTTAATTAACCTCAACATAGATACCCCAGCAAGACTGGCAAAATAAGTTCCAGAACAAGATCATTACCTCTTCGCCAAAGATGCAAATATTGGAGATGCTATTAGAAGTCCAACCATGAACGCAGAAGATATAACCCCATCTTTAAAGTTGCTCAAGTGAAAATCACCTCTGCAAAACAGTAGATTTGGAAGTATTTAAGTAACCATATAAATAACAAATACTCCCTCCGTCCCACTCGAATTAGGACAAATTTCCATTTTTGGGAGTCCCATTTGAATTAGGACAACCCAAAAATGGAAGTGTTTTATTTAATGGGATCCACATTCACACTCACAACAACTTTCCACTCATTATTCTCTACCCCACTTTCTCTCTCCTACTTCACTTTTCATACTCACAACACCTACTCCACTAACACTTTTTCCTTAATCCCCGTGCCCAACCCAAATATCCAAATTCGGGTGGGACGGAGGGAGTATACAATAAATACATGAGCTAGTTTCCAAGATTCTATAGTATTCTGCATACACATCAAACCCAAGGGACTGGGACTTAGACTGGGCTGATTTAAATGTTCTGCATATACAATCATGATTTCACTCTGTTAGCAGTATTTTTATATTGAGAGTTGTTTCCAGCTGATCTTTAACAATTATCATTAAGGAAAGAAAACCGTAGATTGTCTGCCAATGGTAGAATCTAAGACTTGGAGTTAACCCCTTCCATTCCCTTCTTATCCTCCCCACCTCACTGAGCAGAGCTGAGAAGGAAACAAACTGATCCCGTGTGACCACCAAAACCAGCTAAGGATGTCGAACTTCAATCCTAAATCTCTAATCGAATCACAAGGGGGTCTCTTTTTCATTTTTCTGATGAAAATGAAAGGTGACCGAAAATTCCTAAGTGTAAAGACACATTTTACATGGACATTAATGAGATTAGTCACTGCCCACAACTTATTATGACCATAGCAAGTAACGAATTACTATTGGTAGGGAATAGCTCAGATTAGCATAACACCTTTTCTAATTCGGATATGATTTTGTTACTGAGAACCGAAAAATTAGCCATAAAATGCAGAATTCAGAACTGAATGTAGAAAGAAGAATAAGAAAGAAAAAATAGTAATTCTGGGAAACACAGTGAATTAAGGCTACCAGTAAAACCGGAGAGCAAAAACAAAGAAACAAGTACAGTTCCACAAAAACCGGACTAAATCTTGAATCAAGACTTACTGGATCCCAGTACCAGAAGAGCATGTACCACTTTCTGTGCAAGTTCCAAGGCTTCCATTAACACCATTGCTCGCGATTGCCCCTCGATCCACATAATTTATCAAGTTGATCACACAAAAGATCACGAGTAACCTGTAATATCAAGTTGATCACTTTAACAAGAATACCCGAGTCAGCATTTAAACTTCACCAACAATGTATTTTTGTAAATCATCATATCATTTGCCAATCTTAAAAGACAATAAGTAGACATGTCTATATATATTCAATAATCTAAACCTGACTGACCAATATTATGTGGACTGCTGTAAATCGTTAAATTTTCGCATTGTGAAGTCTGGTCAGGGATTTCGGAGCTATACGGCCGGAAATGAGGCCATAAATTTTTAGCTAAAGAAACTTTTGGCCTATAGTTCATGTTTATTGTCTCCCAGGATCATCATCTCTAACAAAACGCGGCAACCCAAAGAACCCTAGTCATTGATTTCTCCTTTTAACAAATAAAGTCACTCAAAAAACGTTCTAAACATGATATAATTGCAATTCCAAACATGTATAAACTATCAATTCGACCTTCCCTCCAATCAAAACCCCAAAAATTTAACATCAAGAAACGCCAAAATCAAAACCCCAAAAAGAGAATATTATCCAGTACAGTACAATCCCTCCAGATTAATACCCACAACAAAAGGAAAATCACCAACCCAAAAGAGAAGAAGATTTTCTCGAACTTTTTTCCTAATTAAGTCCACTCAAATTAAGAAAATCGAAGGAACCCACATTAAATCTTCCCTTCATTCTTACCAAACAGCAAAATAAAGAAACAAATCAAATACAAAATCCAACCTTTTTGGGGTAAACCAAGAAGGTTGAGGAGCTGAAGAAGAAGATGCTCTGGCCATGTCTGTTTCTAAGGGCACGACTACAGAAGGATTTGAGGGTGGTTCCTCAACATGCTTGTTTGCGTTTGGGACTTCTTCTCCCATTAAATAGAAAGAAGAAATGCTTTTATTTACTCCCTCCGTCCCGTTTCAAATTGCAAAAGTTCTCAAAAAGGGTGTCCCAACTAAAATTGCAAAATCCAAAAATGGCAAGTTTTAACCCACTTGCACACTCACATCCACTAACCCACTAACTATTCTCTACCCCATTTTCTCTCTCCCACTCAACTATCAACACTCACAACACATCACCTTTTTCACTTTTTCCCTTAATCCCAGTGCCAACCTAGTATTTGCAATTTAAAATGGGACGGAGGGAGTATTTCAGTTGACTTTTGGGGAGTAATTTGGAAGAAATGTTTTCTTTTTCTCCCAAATTATTTGCGTCAGCTTTGCTTCCAAATTTGCTTCTTTTGTTTTGTTTACTTTAAACATGCTTTATGTGTTTCAGGTGGGGGTTTATGTTAATGATGACGAATAATGTTGGTTAAAGACTAGCTGTAAATTTCAAAAAAAAAAAAAAAAAAAAAAAGGTTGTAAATGGTAACAAATTCTGATTTGTTGGATACTTAGCCTTATTCTCTGGATTCCATGTTGAATCTTTTTCATCCGAGGGTTAGATTGTCCAAATTTTGTTCGAGCTGCTAATCTCAGAGAATTCGCACAAGTCGATTCAGTCGGTTTGTTACCACTTTGCAAATTATGTATGATTCAATTTGACTTTGACCAAGTTATTTACAAATTTTTTCACTTTAAAAAAAAGCGTGGGATTGAAGTTGAACCTTATACATTTTTTATTTTCTGGAGAAACATCTTAAGCTGCCCACGGATATTGCTGTTTTTTAAGCTTTGAGCTTATTTCATTTTTCCATTCATGCGTTGATCTTATTTTAACTAGTACAGTAGTACTCCCTCAGTAAAAAATGAATGTTCAAAGGTTTTTAAAATTATTTTTGAAAATGTTTGAGGCATTTATTTCGAGACAAAAGTAGTACTCATTCCGTCTCATTTATACTAATCACATTTGACTTTTATGATCAACGCAAGTTAACTTTAATCAAACATTATTATCAATCTAATTATCTTAATAAAATTTTAAAATTTGTTGTTGATGAATCACTTAATCATTTATTAATAACAAATTTTTGAATTTCATTAATTTATTAGATTGACATTCATTGTATTGAACCAAAAAAGTGATGAAGCTAATATAAATGAAACTATGTTTGAACCCAACTTCATTGCTTAAATGCTGAAGTTTGAGAACAGTTGACTTTAAGTCAAAACATAGCAACTATAAGAGTCCAGATCTCCTGTACCACTTTGTGTGCCACTCCCTGGTTCCACAAGTAATCCAGCCGTTAATATGTTTGAATTATATTACTAAAATGTTAATCTTAAAAATTGTGAGCCGTTTGATCATTTGTGGCACAGAGAGTGGCACACAAAGTGGTAAAGGAAATCTGGACTCCAAGTATAAAGTACTCTCTTCATCTTAATCTTAGGCTCCGTTTGTTTGGAGGAAAACATCTTCCGGAAAACATTTTCCCCTTCCGGTGTTTGTTAAACACCGAAAAATGGGGAAAATGTTTTCCAGGAAATGGTTTTCCTCCATTCCTAAGGAAAACGGTTTCCTTACCTCCACCTAAGGAAAACATTTTCCGGAAAATGCTAACACTTGTTGTAACTCCAATATTTGTTTTACGAAAATTATTTTTTAAATATACTCAGTTAATTAAAAAATGTCTAAAAATATTTTATTTTTATGAATATTTTTCAATATGTTAAATTATTAACTTTAGTCCATTATAATTATAAAACTACATTTCCATTACTTTATAATTGAAATTGGAGATAATGACTAATTTATTGATTATTTCTTTTTAATATATACTCTAGGTGATCAAAATTAATGTATCTAAAAAAAGTTTTCCGGAAAGCATTTTCTTAAAATTCACCAAACACTGGAAATTACATTTTCCGGAAAACATTTTCCAAGAAATCGTTTTCCAGAAAACATTTTCCAAGAAATCGTTTTCCATAAGTTATTTTCCGCGAAACAAACGGAGATTTTGATTTATTTATTTTTTAAATATTAACTTATAAAAGGATAGTCAGATAGTCGTTAGTGGTAGTAATGTCCTGGACTATGAGAATGATATTTAAAAAAATTCTTTTTCTATGGAAAAAAATATAAATGTAATTATTATTCTAAAATCTTATGAACTACGAGTAATGTTTATTAATAGTATTGTTAATGGTGTATCAATAAACACAAACAAACATGGACAAACAAAATGATATTCTCACAAGCAAACCAGAGACAAAAACTTTGGCACTTGCAGAAGGTACGGACACTTTATTAAAGTAAGCTTGCTCAATTTGGAAATAAGTTTCTTCCATCCATGTTAAACCAACCCTCTAAAACTGGAAAGTCAATGATGGTCAAATGTTCAGGGACGGAAAAGTATGCAGGGTTCTGCTCGCCATAGAACTCCGGGCCTATGCCCTTATGCACACTAGTGAAGCAAGAGTTCACATCCTTAAAAAGTTTGAATAGTCAAATGCGAAGATCGTTTTGGGATGGAGGGAGTATTATCTATTCCTTCCATGTGAAAGAGACTTGACTAATGGAAGCTGACCAAGGGATGGAAGATGAACACATCCTCTAAGAAGAAGGGAGATAAGAGAGATCAGCAAGTAATTGATCAATATAGTATTAGACAAGTATAGGTACTTCAGGCATTGTAAATCTCGTAACGTATTTGGCAGTACAGTGTTGGAATATATCTTATAAATATTGAAAGGGAAACAAATTACAACATTGAAAATACAATATACAACAATTATGAAAAACATAAAAGGAACGATATAACCGTATTTGATCTCTTCATTGGGTTTGTCCATCTTTGATCTCTTGTATCCGAGTCGTGTGAGAACACACTCTCCTTAAGACTAATTCTTCCTCCTCTCTACGAGTGCTTGAGGTTTCCACGGGCGTTAGTCTCCCAGGATAAAACGGATTAACCGGAACCACTTCGCACTTAAGCCTTCCGGCGAAATGAACTAATATGCTTGGACGATATCACCATTGATTTTGTTCTAGGAGGCCAAAGGAAGAAGATGAACAAATTGCAAGAGAGAGGAAGAAGATTGAAGGAAAAATTCTCAATTGTGTGTTCTTTTTCTCTTCTTTTTTTTTTTTCTCTTTTTTTTTCTCTTTTTTTTTTTTTCTCTTTTCTTTCAAAGAGTTGTGGGTATTTCTTTTATAGCTCAAAACTCCCCAAGGATTAATTCTCCAATTAATCCACATATTGATGATCATATTAATTCAACAATTAACCTTGCCATCAATTTCTTTTTGGAGTTTCATTTGCCAATCATAAATGGACATTAACCTTGGAAGTTATTCTTGGAATTAATCTTGAATTAAAAGAATTATAATTCAATAAAAAATGGCAAAAACTATCAACTAGTTTTCCATTCTTTTCACATGTGAGACAAACTCACATTTCCAACTTCCATCCATTTATTTAAGCTATAATATTTTTTTCATCCAATCTTCAAATTGAACAAATAAAAATATCATTTTTATGTTCTCACGGAGTAGAATATGAACCCACAATAATCTTTGTCCAACGACAAACGATTCTTCCAAGGAAATGTACACAATTTCCTTCACACACAACATATTTTTCCAACAATCCCCCACATGAAGGAAATTGAGGACGAGCTTGGTGATAAAGTCCGGCAGACAAAAACTTGCATACGAAGGTATGGGGATATTGCCCATTGAACCTCCGCTCGAACTAGCATATTTACTCTACTCGCAAGTCGATAGACGCGATGTCCTTGAATCGATATGCTTTTTGTGTAGCCGATCATATACTAGACACAAGTAATGTCCTAACATATTTCATTTCTCATAGCTATGTTCGTTCATGGCCCTGAACATAATGCCTGGTTCTGCGAGAGGATCTAAGAATTGAGCCTCACACAATTCTCCTCGAAGCGGCCCCACTTCTCTCTCACATAGGTGACTTCTTGAAGGTAACCCGTATTACCCCGCTCGACTTTCTCGACGCGTAAGAGTCATTAAAAGCATTTTGCTTATCCTTGTCCCTTCGGGATGTCACTAATAGGAATGGACTTGGGGGATTTGACCCCCACAGTGACGCGCGAGTCTTTTAACAGTTAGGTGGTCCCTTTTGAATCTAGTTCTTGGGATCTCCAGTCATCTAGATTGGGTTTTCCGATGTGATCAACTCTAAGAGGCTTATGTCTCATTCCCCTCCACAATTTACAACTAACTCTCGTTTCTAACCCTTTGGTTAACGGATCCGCTTTTCATTTGACTTCACATAGTCAAATTAGTTGAGAGTAGTTTCTTAATGGTATTACGTCTTTGACATATAAGTCAAGACCTACCATTATACATAGTGCTTTGTATTCAATCAATCATCGATTGACTTCTAGCAATACAACCAATTGCTAGCACAAGCTTTATCCCTTGAAATATCTTCTATAAATTGGCGTAGCCTCTCGGCTTTCTCACCACATTTATCTAAAGCTATAAATTTAGATTCCGCTTTGAATCTATTTATAACTTATTTATTTAGAAGATTTCATGATATAGTCGCTTCCGCTAATAAGAATACGAAACCACTCGTAGACCTTAAGTCTTTGATTTCATATATCCAAATAGCATCGCTATATCCTTCAATTATCAATAGATGTCTAGTGTAATGTAATCCGTAATCTCGATTGTATCTCAAGTACCTTAGTACTTTCACTATACATTTTGGATTACTTGTGTTCCAACTCACTAGACTTTCAATAATTCTCGAGTGTTCAACTTGAGAAACAATGTCACTTCTCTTCTTCAATAGATGTTGACTCATGCCAATTGGGTTTTAGCCATTGCTAAATCATCCTTGTTAATTTCTCAAGAATTATCCACACAATGTGACTAGCTTAAAGCAAGTCCATTCAATTTCTTAGAAATTTCCACTTCAAGGATTGTATCCGCTAAACCCATATCTCGTGACCTTTTCAAATTTCCAAGAATTATATCTTAATTTGCTTAGTGCAAATTCATTAGTTCTTCTTGAAATTTTAAATCCAAATGTCTCATATGCTAAACTTCTCTCAAGTTCAACATATTTTTGATAGATTTAATCAACATTATGACATAACCACTCATGTCATATTTGATTAATCCACTTTCTGACAAAATCAACCTTTTGATGTCATTATCTTTGTGCTTGTTTTAAATCATCTAGTGACTTTACTAACTTGCACACCTTATTCTAGATTTTACTTTGATCTATTTCATTCAAAGCATCACTTTGATCTATTTCACTCAAAGTATCATTTGTTCATTTTCATGAACTTGACATCAATACTTGATTTTCATTTTTTTTTCTTTTGTTTTATATATATATTCAAAGTCATTGAATCATATATAACAACCATTATGTAAACTCATTGTTTACATACTCACCATCTTGTACCCAATTATCCATTTTGTTGATTTTGGACTTTCTACTTTGCGAACCACCCCCCACATTCACAAGTGGACGTAGGCCTACGTTTCCATACTTCATATGAAATTTACATTGTTCTTGGGGTAACCTAATCAATAGGTATTTATTTTTGCAAAGTAGACTCACCCTTACATTTTGGGTTAGTCCAAAATTTAGCAATAATGCTATCATTTCTTTCATCAACACCATTTTGATTGTGATTTACAAGATGGATATTTTGTGTACAAACACATGTTATGCACACACACTATACTCAATAGTGTTTTATCTTCATTATCTCATTTCTAAGTTGTTTTCCAACTTCTCCATTCAACGAGACAATGCTTATAATATATAACAATTACTATGTGTTTGAAATCTCTACATATCACAAAGCATCGCAATGCTTAACTTGTGATGATATAATTCAACACACATTTCATTTCTTTTTGAATGAAAAATGTGATCCAAGTAAAGAGACGTAATCTCATTATTAGTCACCAACTCAACCCGCGGTTGATATAATTTCAATTTCATATATTCATACATCATGGATATCATCCTTGATGACATCTACCTTTGTCTCTTAAGACACCATAAATATGTTTGACTTTTTCAAACAAGTTTAGCTTTTCATACAAGTTTGACTTTTCAAACAAGTTTGACTTTTGACCAAGTTTGACAAACTTTGTCTTTGCCTTAAGCATTTCAATATGCTCCACCACATTTGCTTTCATCACAAGAAGTGTTACACAACTTCTTATCTTAAGCTCTATTCTCTTTTCCAACACAAAGATGAATAGCAAGCATCTCAACATTCATTTCAATTCATTTATGCTTGAGTTGCTTCTTGAAATCTTTTCAAGTGAAAATTAATTTTTCAATTATTTCCGTCCCTTGAAAATTTCACTTATCACCATCCATTCGACATGGATTTCATGAAGGACTATTTCAATTATTTCATTTGACTTTTTACGGTTTATGGAGTCTACTATTTTAAATCAAGAAACGGCCTGCAATGAATTTCATTGTACCAACATTCTCGATTTTATTTTATAGTCTAAAACTCCAACTATTCTTTTCCTTTTTCTTGGTACTATATATGTTATATAACGAAACCAAAAATCCGTTAAATATATAGTTCCGGCAAAAGAAACGCATATGCTTCAACCGCACTCACGGATTAAACATCCGTCTCATTTCCACCAACTTTTTAGGATGTTCCTTAAGAAACCTCACTAAGTTCAAGGTGGTTAAGTAGAACATCTTTTGTTGCCATCATATAAAGTCGAGGCCAACAAAATTTCCTAACTTCTCACAATGGTGACTAAAATACTTGGAACACCCACATTCCGTTGGAAATTATCTCCACACAGGGAGCATTTTCCAAAATATTGGCTTTAATTTTCAACAATTAAGTCCAAACTATACATTTGTTATTACAAATTTAATTCTCTAACTTAATTAGAGAATTCAATCCAAGAATAAATTGCTAATTCAATAGGAGAATTAACACAATTTATTTCTTGTAACAACTCATAATTATCACCTCTTATTTCCTTGATGAAATAATAAATTGAGATTAATTATTCCAAAGTTTAGAAGTTTCATCTTGGAGTACCTCCAAATTAGAGAAATTACATTCTCATTCACAAAATTGCACATTTTCTTTTAGAAGCCATCCTTCTAAATATTGTGTCATTTTTCATCATCAACAACAATAGGATTTAACAACTTTCAAGAAGTCCTATTATTTTTATCTTTATAACATTAGTCACTCATCCACTATTAGGTTTTAACAACTTCCAAGAAGCCCTTATAGTTCTAGTCTTTGTGACTTCACAACAATAGAATTCAACAACTTCGTTCAAGAAGCTCTATTGTTTTAATCTTTGTAACCTTTGTCACTATTTTACAATAATAGGTTTTAACAACTTCTTTCATTTCAAGAAGCCCTATTATGTTAACCTTTGTGACCTTTTTCACCAATGCAAATAATAGGTTTTAACAACTTCTCGCAAGAAGGCCTATTATCTTTGTCAACGAAACATTAAATACTTAATCTTCCAACGTTCTTAGTTCCAATGAACTTTCCATTCTCTTTACTATGATTCATACGAAATGAACCATAAGAGACATATCACATGATATATAACCACTACATGAGGCATAGCCACAATTGGTTTATACAATCATTCAAACATAGTTGATGTCACGGAGCATCAATCTTTCCATCTTTGTTAATCTCATTAAACAGAAATTAAAATTAGTGTTTTACTTCACAAAAACTGCTCTGTTCCGAAATTTTTATCTTCACTTTCACATTATAGATTCCAATCTCCACCGTTCAGAATCTTCTCCTATGAGTCGTGAACATGTACAAAAAATTTCGGCCCAATCCAACGGTTAACGAAGCAGGAAATGCTTTATTACAACAGCTGGTCAAGAAAAATCTGTGCAGAAATTTTCTTCCTGTCTTTCCCATTGTTCGTCATCGTCTTTCATTCTTTCTCCCGTAGCCACCACGCCACAAGATCCATGTAATCTGCAATCCTTTCTCAACAAGTGAATTAGTCTTAAGATTGTTGGAATATATCTTATAAATATTGAAAGGGAAACAAATTACAACATTGAAAATACAATATACAACAATTATGAAAAACATAAAAGGAACGATATAACCGTATTTGATCTCTTCATTGGGTTTGTCCATCTTTGATCTCTTGTATCCGAGTCGTGTGAGAACACACTCTCCTTAAGACTAATTCTTCCTCCTCTCTACGAGTGCTTGAGGTTTCCACGGGCGTTAGTCTCCCAGGATAAAACGGATTAACCGGAACCACTTCGCACTTAAGCCTTCCGGCGAAATGAACTAATATGCTTGGACGATATCACCATTGATTTTGTTCTAGGAGGCCAAAGGAAGAAGATGAACAAATTGCAAGAGAGAGGAAGAAGATTGAAGGAAAAATTCTCAATTGTGTGTTCTTTTTCTCTTCTTTTTTTTTTTTCTCTTTTTTTTTCTCTTTTTTTTTTTCTCTTTTCTTTCAAAGAGTTGTGGGTATTTCTTTTATAGCTCAAAACTCCCCAAGGATTAATTCTCCAATTAATCCACATATTGATGATCATCTTAATTCAACAATTAACCTTGCCATCAATTTCTTTTTGGAGTTTCATTTGCCAATCATAAATGGACATTAACCTTGGAAGTTATTCTTGGAATTAATCTTGAATTAAAAGAATTATAATTCAATAAAAAATGGCAAAAACTATCAACTAGTTTTCCATTCTTTTCACATGTGAGACAAACTCACATTTCCAACTTCCATCCATTTATTTAAGCTATAATATTTTTTTCATCCAATCTTCAAATTGAACAAATAAAAATATCATTTTTATGTTCTCACGGAGTAGAATATGAACCCACAATAATCTTTGTCCAACGACAAACGATTCTTCCAAGGAAATGTACACAATTTCCTTCACACACAACATATTTTTCCAACATACAGTTATGTCACAACCATTCAAATCCAGCACCCGTAAGTAACTCAAACTTAAAAACATATTTGGGGGGATATCCACCGGTTTACATCCTGTGAAAACAGCGCTAGAAATGTTCGTAAGAGTTTTGTTTCGTAAAGGGTTTCTGGGATCTGGCATGAAATACTTACCCAGTCGCCTGACAAGTGACGGATATATGCAAAGTTACTGGTTTGACAGCCACAGTCCAGAATAATGGAATCATTTCTTGTAATGGATCTTGCAAGATCATAAAACAGATCATTCATTTTATACCTTTTCATTGCGTCACCACGGTAATCCTTGACCTCTTCAAAGAACGACATCCATGAAACTCGTTGAAATATTCTGTAATAACCCGAATTCTTTCCTCTATTTTAATTGTTTTAGATTATTTTAATTAAATGATAATTAAAGTTAATGGGTCAATTAAAGGAGTGGGCTAGGTAGTTAAAGAGTTGGACCAAAGTATAATGGGCTCAAGTGGGTTAGCTTGAACTTAAAACAAATAGATCAAGCCCAAGTAACAATTAACCAAAGTATAAAACCTTGAGTTAGTGAATTTTAGGTTTTATTTTTATTTACCAAAACAACAAAATAACAAAAACCCTAATCACCACCACCCTAAGGGCAGCCGCCGGCCAAGAAGGAGGAAGAGGGGGAGTTTCGACTTTTTCTGGAGGTTTGATCCAATCATTCTCAAGGTAATGTCAAACCTCACCTTTTTAAAATTTATTTCATTGAATTTGGATGAATAAATCTTAATCTAGGCATGTTAAAAGAAATAATCATTAGGGTTTTGCATGCTAGTAATTAATGGTGAAATTTTAATGGTCAAAGGCTTAAATCGAAATGCTATGAAAAATGATGATTCCATGCTTAGCTTTATTTTTAAGATTGATTCTATGATCATGAGATGGATGAATTCATATTTTATAATGTATGGGAATTGAACAATATGGGATTGAGGTTAACTAGGGTTTAACAAAAAGAAGAAAAATTATGAATTTACACCTTATGGTGTTCGGCCGAATGGCCTAGGATGATTGGGGAAATTGTTTTGTTGATTGTTATGATTATGGTTACTGACTAGTGAATAAATTTATGTTGGAGATTTACAAAAAAAAAAAATTAACAAGAAAAATTGACCAAATTATTAAATTTTGAAGTATAGAATTCGGCCTAGAAGCCATATACATTGGGTATCGATTCTTGATTAAAGATGTAAGAGTTAAGATGAAAAAGTTAGTGTTTTCGTTAGGAATATAACGGAAAGAAAGTATGTCTCTTAAGAAGGTTATTGGGAAGTTAGAAAAATAACTTGAAAGATTGTAAGAAGTACTTGAAAGACCTTGGGAGTTAGAAAGTTAACGAGAAAAGTGAAGATTAAAAGATTTCAGTTAAATTCCTAACGGAAAGAGGATTAAACTGATAAGGCTCAAAGTTAAAAGAATTTAAAAGGAAACCTTTGAGGTTAAAGGGGTCTAAGTGGTTAAAAAGAAACTTGGGGGACCTTTACGAACAAAACCAAAGTCAAAGGACTTTCCTGCAATTAAATGAAAGTCAAAAGATCAAATTGTAATTAAACTAAAGTTGAAAGATCAAATTGCAATTAATCCAAAGTTGAAGGACCAATTTGTAATTAATCCAAAGTTGAAGGGCTTATTTACAATTTCATCAAAGTTGAAGGACTGACTCGTAAATCAAAGTCAGAGACTTAAACGTAAGTAAAGAAGTAAAGAAATAAAAAAAGTAAAAACACATCTCTCAGTTAACTAAGTAGAAATAGTTAACATCGTAAGAGGATACTAAAGTAAACTATTCGATGCTTTGTAGATTCGCACAAGGAGAACATTGCAAGGAAAAGCAATCAAGGTAAGGGATTACATTCCTTACTGTTATTTGAACTCCTGTTGATTGGAACTCTATATTCTTTCTATAAGCTAGACTATCAATATGGCATGATAGTATTTGAATAAATTCCGCGTTATTGAACGTTCTTTTGGAAGAATCCTTACTTAGTGATGTCCCCATTGATCCACTAAGTATCAAAGATTGAAACTTGTTATCACATACTTGTACCTTGGTATGTTCACATCCTAACTTGTAAGTTAATCACTTACTTGTTGGAATGTACAATGTCCAGTTAGAAAAGACATTGTCGGGACAGTCCAGTTAGAAAAGACTCGTCCTTAAACTAGGGATTGCATGAATGATCACATGCCTTCTCTCAGGAATTGTCTGATTACAAGGATAATTCTAGACCCCGAGCATATATGTGTGGATACCATATATGTTACGACCTACACTAATGGCTTGAAAAAGCTAGGTGTACAAAATTGTACCTTTGGCATTGAGGATATAATGTACGTTGGAATTGACGGAACTAGAATGAATCCCTTTGGATCGTAGTGCCATAATCCTTTGAAGGTAAAATCTTAAGAGTATTATGACTGTATTGCTATGCAGTCTTAAATCAAAAGTAATTGAACCTATCCTTGCAAAAGTCATTCATAGTGTTCGTTCTGGTCGTCTCTCCTTAGTAACCGGAGAGGCCACGTATGAACTTACTGAGCATTCATTCGCTCACCCCTTCTTTACAATTTCTATTTCAGGATTTAAGTAGAGGGAAAAGGAAGGAGAGCAACCGTAGAAGGGCCAGCAGATTTGAAGATTTATTATTTAGTTATTTTAAGAATAATTAATTACTCTGTTTAAGTTGAAATACATTAATGGCTAGGGTTTTTTACCTGCCGAGACAAGTTTTGATGGTTACGCTTCCGCATTTATGATGAACTGATGATGTAATAAAGGGTTGGTTTGAGAACCCTAATTTGAGGTATTTTAATTATTGTTATTTAATGCCATTGAATGCTCAGATACAGTAAGAAATTTGGGGTGTTACATATTCATCTCCAACGTCCTCCATTGTTTTGATTGATCACATCATCATCCAATAAACTAACTTACCTAATAGTGTGATACGAAAATGGGTAGAATAGTGTTTCCTAAATACAGTTGCTGATAACTAATAAAGAATTACTAAAATAGATACTCCTTCCGGCTCAAAATAAATATTACATTTTTGGTACATCCCAGAATAAGTCACGTTTCTAAATAAGAAAACAATCTTGGTACAATTTAATTATGGACAAATTCTTATGTACACCGGGTGTATGGCGTGCGGCGGGCCGCTCCATGGCCCGACCCGCCCTCATCCATTCCCAGCTTGACACGTGGCGCGCTGTGAGCCACACGCTGGTTCACTCAGCCACGCGCTGCCACGTGTCACCTTAAAAAAAAAAAACACATTAACTTTAAAATGCTATATATTGAGATTTATAACTCAAAAAAAAAAAAAAATACCGTTGTGTTCGTCTCGACGAGACGAATAAAACTACATAGGTCATGATATGGTTTGATTTTAAAAAAAAAAAACATATTTTTTTACACACAAAAAATTTGAGTTGCTTTGTCAGCTGAGATGTAACACTCTGTTTTGATAAAAGTAACAGTTTCATATTCAAAAAGTAACACTTTTTTACAGTCAAATGTAACAGCAATTTTACAAAAAAAAAAAATTGTGTTTTGCATTTCAATTGTTGCTTTCTCAATAAAAAATTGTTACATTTCAGATATAATGTTACATTTAAGAATATTAACGGTTACAATTGAGAAAAAAAAATGTTACATTCATTTTTTATAAAATATAACATTAGTTTAATTGTCAATCCTATGTTAATTTTCGGAGAAAAAAAGTGTTACATTTGAAAAAATGAGTGTTACATTCTTTTATAAAAAGTGTTACATTAGTTTAGTTGTCAATCTTTATGTTATCTTTATCTATTGTAGCAAAATTGTGGCACCATTTTTTTTAAAAGTGTTACATTTGAATAAAAAAAATGTTACATTTCGTTATAATAAGTGTTACTTTTGTTGGAGGGAAAAAAGTTGGGGTGGCAAAAAAAAAAATCTCGGCAAAAAAAAAAAAAAAAAAATCGGAAAAGTCGCCCGCTGCACGCAATGCGGCGGGTGTACAGGAGAGCACCTCTTAATTATGGTACAAGAAATGTACAAACAAGTAAAATACGTTACTCTAAAGAATTGATAAGTCAAACTACAACACTTATATGGGGCGAAGGTAGTAATATTCCATCCACTACAAATTAAGTATCCATCTTCATTCATCGTGATCATGATGAATAAAAAAAAATACTCTCATGGATGACGACAGGTATCAAAATTTAATGCAATGTTGGATCCATGATACTTTGACGAGAAATATTACAGAACCTTGAGCTCTTAGACATGGAAGATAAAGCTCAAGAAAGGAGAGATGATCTCACCAAAATTCATGCCAATTGTCCAAAGAACTCAAAGAGTAATGGGAACTTTATGAATCTTTCAGTAACCTAAAAGTACGACATTTTGGGATATAATACAAATTATACAATTATTATGACTCCCAGAGAATTTAACTTATATACATATTTTTGGTTCTTGTAAGGCACAAAAAGATGAACATGTACGTGAATCGGATCGCTGCAATCTTCCATAACGAGTAGCATAAACAGCTGTAGTGACCTTCTCCCTGAGTCAACATGTTGTCATCATCTCAGCAACAAAAATGAGCTTTCAGAAATGCTGAGCCATGTTGCAAAAATATAACTTGATGATACTTCACAAAAAATAAAATAAAAAATGGTGCACTGTTTGAGCCTTGAATCTGAAACATATTCTCGAGTACACTACTACATATGAGGAATACTATTTTCTCAGTAATGTGTGTTATCTTCATTGTTAACGTGGAACACCATTACTGTTTTCTGTATCATCAATATCACAATATAAAACGCCTCTCCCATCTTCGGAATGATTGACCTCAGTATTTTGCTCTGATTGATCCACATCCTTGTTTGACATTGAAATGCAGTTTCTTTCTTGTTGGCTGATACACAATGAATCTTCACTTGTTGAAAGGGATGATACAGGGGTTCGTGTCCCTACAAGATCTGCAACTCTCACCTAG
Source organism: Campanula takesimana (assembly GCA_026119855.1). Lineage (NCBI taxonomy): Eukaryota > Viridiplantae > Streptophyta > Magnoliopsida > Asterales > Campanulaceae > Campanula > Campanula takesimana. The sequence goes on along the minus strand of JAOWBW010001578.1, from coordinate 211,596 downwards.
TCCAGCAAATAACAAGAAACAATTTAGCACACGCAAATAAATTTATGGAGATTTATATGGCTTTAGAAAGTAAGCTTTTGTATGTCATGCTCAAATTACCGGAATGCTACAAAAGTAGATTATATAGTCCCTAAATGGTGGCAGATAGAGAAATCCAGCGAACCAAATTTATAAGTAGAAGAAGATATCCACTTAGCTAATAATAGCCAATATTAATCCCCCCACATGAATGAAATTAATGCATGAATGCAGACGCTATATATATCCCGACGAATTGTTATCGCATCGGGGTAGGTAGCTTCGGGTTTTGAACCTTCCCTAGTAAGATCCTATCGGATTTACTTGCTCCACCTTTTCAAGGTGTGGGAATCATTAAAATCTTAATGCTTACCCTCACCACACATTTGCAGGTTTTAGCACGTAGACAGCTTCTGAGAATGGGTTATATTGGGTTCTAAATGCGTTACTAGAATATTCATAACTTAATTGTCTAGTTGAACCAAGTTTGTAGGATCTCTAATCATCATGGTTGAGTTACCACTATGGATTTCTTTGTTGTGTGAGTTTTTAACCCTTGTTTAGAGGATTTACAAGACACGGGTCCTCCACCAATGGTAAATACATACCCACTTGTGGACTTTGAGTCTTTCGTGTCAAATATCCATTTTGCATCACTGTATCCTTCTAATACAGGTGGATATCTTGTATAACGTAATCCATGGCTTATGGTATGTTTTAAGTACCTAAGCACTCTTGTTAATGCTGCCCAATGTGTTGGGTGTGGAGTCAAAACCATGGAGGAGAGAGGAGTCAAAACCGTAAACAGATAAGCAGTCAATATAGGACGAGAAGTCGGAGACGGAGACAGCCAGTCGTGACACGGCCCTGCAAGGAGTCATGCACGACCATGAAATAGAATCTAGGAGTTGCCATGGCTCATGCATTAAAAGTAGGCAGGATGGCGTTTTAGGCTTTCTGGCCCAATTCCTTATTCACGTGGCTGGTCCTTGGAGAAAAGGACTATTAATTCCTTTAAGGATTTAGTTTCCTTATTGTTATCAGTTTCCTAAAAGTATTATATTCCTTTCATCCTACATACTAAGGATAATTGGTTTTGATCTAGGTTTAGGACTTGTAAACCTATAAATAAATATATTGTGACAACCACCATTATTATTGTGTGTGCTTTGTGCTTGGAGGAGAAAGCTAAGATATACAAAAGAGAGCCACAAATAGTGTGAAGATGGGGGCCAGGGCTAGGAGAGCCATGAGGTGTGATCCTACAACCCGGCCATGACTGAGTTGTGTGTGTGTTCTTGTATGGGAGAGATAATATGTGTGAGGGGTTGTTCTTGGAGAGTAGTCATGCATAGATCTGTGTGATTGCATGTGCAAATTGTAACAATCTTCATATTATTATTATAATGATATCTTGGTTTGGCGCCCCCAGATGTAGACATGTGTTGACGAACTGGGTTAACAAATATATGGTGTTATTTCATTCATATTATATCATGTTGATTACTCCCCATGTTAGGACTTCTAGTATGGGCTATGCGGATATGTGAGATCCTCTCAAATCCCCAACACAAAGATCGTTATTTGGATTACTTGTGAATTTGTGATTTTTCTTACTGAGTGTGCTATGTTTGGTCGTGTATAGTTTGTCAACTACATCAAACTGCATAAAAGCATACTTTAACTGTGAAACTAGATCACCTCTATTTTTGGCTAAATGTAGACTTAGATCTACATGAGTCTAAGCCGGAGGTAAATCAAAAGCTTCAAACTTCTTAAGCACATTCTCGATGTCGTTAGATTGTGATAAGAAAATTCCATCGTTTATTCTTGAGATTTTTATCCCTACAATAACATCTTCTTGACCCAGATCTTTCATGTCAAAGTTTTCTTTAACATTTTCTTAGTTCTCATGATTATATCATGATTACTTCCAATGATTAGCATGTCATCCACATATAGATATACAATCACATATTCATTAGGTGTGCCCTTAATTTATACACATTTGTCACAAACATTAATTTTAAATCCATTGGACAACATAGTACAGTCAAACTTCCCGTGCCATTGTTTCGGTGCTTATTGAAGACCGTACAATGATTTGACTAGTTTTCATTTTTTATGTGCTTGTCCATGTGCAGCGAACCCTTTAGGTTGCTGCATATAAATCTCCTCATCTAACTCTCCTTTTAGAAAGGCCGTTTTCACATCCATTTGATATATCTCATGGTTATGCAAAACTGCAATATTAATGAGAACACGAATGGACGTGATCCTTGTCAAAGGAGAATATGTATCGAAGAAGTCATATCCTTCCTTTTGTTTGAACCATTGAGCTACCAATCTAGCTTTGTATTTTTCAATAGTCCCATCTGGTTTGTACTTCCTTTTAAGGTTCCATTTGCAACTCAATGGTTTGCAACCTAGAGGAAGATCCACTATCTCCCGAGTATGATTTGCATGATGGATTCAATCTCACTATTGATAGCTTCTTTCCAGAAAGGAGCTTCTGGACAAAGCTTCTTGCAATGTCCTTGGTTCATCATCGAACATGTTAGTTAGGAAATCAGGACCAAAGGTCTTGGCTACCTTAGTCCTTTTACTGGGTCTCGGTTCTTCATATTCTAAAGATGAACCAATGGAAAATGAAACTTTATAGCAAAGAATATTGCATTCTTTGATTCAATGGTCATTCCTGTTGTTATATCAGGAATTTCTTACTTGTGCACAGGAATTTCTGACTTCTGCACCAAGAATCGATAAGCATTGTTTGCATAATCAATTGTTTTTGTCCTATACTTACCTTTTTAGGTTTAGGTATTTCTACTTTTGCTAGGCAGCCCCACACTTTAAGGTAATTGTAGGAAGGGTTTCTTCCATTGCATCGTTCATATGGAGTTTTATCCTTTTTTTGTGGCAACTTGTTGAGAATGTAGTTAGTTGAAAGGGTTGCTTCCCCCATATGTTGTCGGGTAAGCCTGAACTTATTAACACTGCGTTCATCATCTCCTTAAGAGTTCTATTTTTTCTTTCAGTGATTCCATTTGATTGAGGTGAGTAAGGAGCAGTCGTTTGATGAATAACGCCAGAGTCCCAGCAAATATCTTCAAACGGAGCTACATACCCTCCACCCTGATCGCTTCGAATCTTCTTAATTGTAATATTAAGTTGATTCTCAACCTCATTGTTATATCCTTTGAAAGCTTCCAAAGCTTCATCTTTGCTTTCTAAAAGATATACATGACAATATCTAGTGCAATCATAAATAAAGGTTATAAAGTATTTTTTCCCACCTCTAGTTTGCACAAGTTTTAAATCACAAATACCCGTACGGACTAACTCTAGAGGTGTTGTACTTCTTTCAACTGTATGGAAGGGTGATTTAGTCATTTTAGCTTCCACACATATTTCACACTTATTTTTTGAATTAAATTCCATTTTAGGAAGTAAATTCAAATTTACTAACCTACGTAATGAATTTAAATTCACATGCCCTAATCTATCATGCATAAATTAGAACACTAAGTCTTAGAAAAATAAGCAACAACATATTTATTCTTCACCTCTGGGCGGAACACGTTCATTACATTCATTTTAAAGAGCCCATTGTCATGGTACCCTTTCGCAACCAATTGACGATTTTTTGTAATTACAAACCTACCGGACTCACAAACCAGCTTAAATACGGTTTTGTTCAACAGCGGGCCGGAGATAGACTTGATCATTGCTACGGGTGAAAAGGTTTCATCATAGTCAATACCATGAATCTGCCTATAGCCTTTCGCTACATGTCTAGCTTTATAAGTATGCACCTTTCCATCCATGTCAGTTTTCTTTTTGAAAACCCACTTGCATCCTATGGTTTTTACACCTTCGGGTGCATTTATCAAGTTCCAAACTTGATTATCATACATGAACTTGATTTCAGATTCCATGGCTCCAAGCTATTTACCTGAATCAGGAGCGGACATCGCTTCTTGATAGGAAGTAGGTTCGTCATCAACTATGACTTCTACTTCATTGCTATCCGTTATGAGAAATCCATATCTCTCAGGTTCGGATCGCACCCTACCAGTTCTGCGAGGAACTTGAGTATTCTGAATAGGTTCCACAACTCCTTGTGAAACTTGTTCAGATCCAACAGTCGGTTCCATATTATTTTTCGGGTTCTCGAACGAGCCAAATTTCGTCAAAAGTTTAAGGCTCCGCAGCTCCCATCGACTGATGCGAAGTGAAAAGTGCGCCTTAAAGGGACCAATGCAGCCTTTGCGATCTGTGGGTGCGGATGGTGCTTCGCACTATCCTTACAGCTAGTTGGGTTGGGCTAGCCAAAGCTAGCCCAATCGGCCACTAGGTTCCAACTAGGAGAGATGCACATAATTGCTCACTCCTTGAATGCTCACATTGTGCCTTGAATTCCCTTTTCGTGACAATGTGGGATATGGCTTTTCCATTTCCATTTCCTTCAACTTTCATTATTAAGTTGCATTCTTTATCAATTAATTTCTCATTCACCTTAAATTGGTTTTAAGAAAATAAATATACCGCGTGAATCTACTCCATTTTTTATTAAATGGAATTAATTAAGAAACTTGGTCAATATTGGCCAAACCCAACATTCTCAACCAATTTCCAACAAAACTCTATATTTACATATCGGTGCTAGAGTTTCCAGTTTCAAATAAAACTGCAAATAGGTGCTACAATGATGTCAACCTGTGGAGTCAAATGGCATTATCTGGAATGAACCAACCAATTATGAAGCATCTTCCCCACTTCTGTTATTTTTCTGCATTTAGTTCTTAGTCTATACATATTCAACATAAAATACATTATGCTGATATCTTTCCCTTAAAAATATAATTAAAACTAGAGTTATTAATTAAATGGTTTATGATTATGTTTGATGATTAACCTAATGGTTAGTTTACTTATGCTCCCCAAACTGTCTTGATTACTAATGGTTAGCTTAGTTTACTTATGCTCAAATGATGCATTAAGAACGGCCAAGGCGTAACTCAGATACACACACATTAATCCTACAGATCTCACTGTTGCACCTTCTGGCGAGTTCAACAAATCAAATCATAATAATGCAAATTCATACAGTGTGATGCGCCCCAATGGAAGATTGCCACATAAATGGCCCTGATTTAGTTGGAGATATGCATCAGCTGACTCAAAGCCCAACCGTAATTACTCAAGGAACACATGCCAGCACAGGGGACCCAGAATGATCAATTCTACAGTACCGTGATGTCAAATTGTGGCCAACTTCATTCATTAGAAAGTTTTTTTTTTAAAAATGAATACAATTGTGTGGTTGCAGTTTTGCATTAACTGCTCCAAGACCAAAATTATTGATTCTCAAATAAAGATTGAATATGATAATGTAAGTAGTATCACTTGTAATGGTTTCATAACATCTGTCTCTTGAACACTGGTTTTGGTAACGGCTTGAGCTTGTAGTTCCATTGAATCTCGAACAAGTTGACTAAAAAATGATACATCGTCAGACATGACACCGAGCCCTTTTAGAAGCTTAGAGCCAAACTGTAAACTTGTCTGCAAAAATAAATTGGACATAGTAAGAATGTCGAAGCATGTCGCCATAGTATTCTCACACAAGAAGATTAAGAGCACGGAAGGGGGATTTTCGATACCTCTGTGTTTTCAAGAATAGCATCTGTTTGCCCCTGCTTCCTTCAGATTTAAGATGAGAGAGGTCTTGTGCTCGGGCATATATTGGAACATACAGAATTGAGTTTCACTGGGACACGTAAATATATAAAACTACAAACAAAATGGTATATATCGACATGAAATTATGCAGCACTGTTACGGGGCGAAGGTAAGAGGAGGGGGGAGAGGGAGAGACTGTGATGAAATGGGAAACTACGTAAGGAAAGGCAAGTCGGATTCTCTGAACAGGTTCAATTGTCTTCTGCCTCCCGTGTACATGACCATGACAACTTTAGGAGAAGAAATACCAGCAGCCTGCAATACTGCTGGACGTGATCATCGCCATAAAGGATGGGGAAACCAAGTTTCCTAGATGACTGTTCCATGGAACTAAAAAGTGTTAGTTACCACTCAGTTAATCTTGTCTTGAGCATTCAAAATGGTGAATGAACATCTTTAACACGGGCAACCGACAAAGGGTGTATCTTAAACAATCGTACATGCCAAATATAGTTTTCTTGACAAGCATAATTATAAAAAGAGCCTAAATGTCAGTTCCCCATTCTTGCCTTGTGGAATGAATGAATTCAGAACTATTCACTTCTGTTGAATTGTTGTAGTTTAGAACTAAAATGGAAAGTGTTGGGTATGCTTATCACTTAACCTTCCTACATTTGTTAGAATTGATTGATACCATCACCTATGAGTATTTTTACGGACTTTAGGACCTCATGTAAAGAAGTTTATAACTTCAATTTTCAGCCAAGTCCTTTTTATAGTATAGGCTTAGATTATAGGACTTGAAGCTATGAAGGATCGAAGATTTCCTAAGCAGGATTCATTTCACTGCGCAGGATGTTCTCTGCGCAGGTCGCCACTGCGCATAGATATCTTGCGCAGCTTTTTGACCTGTAGATACCCCGGGAAACCACAACTTGGCTAGAGCGGTGAATTATCCTAGGATGTCTAACTTGTTTTAGATTTTTTAGAGTCGCCACCTATGTTTTTAAAGGAACATAAGAAAAACCTAGAAATAGCCTAATTTATGTACGAAACCAGAGATTCGGGAGAGAAGGGTTCGGGGGTTAGGTGACGGAGTGGGAAGTACTTAAACACCCACTCCGCCCCGCTTACGCGGGTCTTGCTACTATTGGTGTTCTAATATTTACATGTCCTTCAATTAATTAAATAGAAATGTGCTAACAATTGTGATGAGAAGAAAAGGGGAAATAAAGGGGAAATAAAATAAAATTGTTTTATTTATTTAATGATAAAGGTTACATGTAACAAGTAATGTTAAAGAATTACATTAAGAGATGAAGAGAAATTAACATGGTGAATTAAAGTTAAGATTAAAATGTAGGGAGATAACCTTAACCAACTTTAATGTAGTAAAGTGGTCATTTGGTCATGTCCCAATTGATGGGGATTGCATACTAGTAGGACTAGAATAAAAGAGAATAAAAGAAGAAGACTTGTACCTTTAGAAAGAAGACTTCAAACTTGGACTTGAAAATGATGTTGTTGTGTAGAGATTTGTGTAGAGTTTTGTTGTGTAAAACTTTTGTTGGGAGAATTTGTGTAGGGAAAATGATATAGAATTTGTGTAGAGAGAAAGTTCCAAGTCTAAAAATGAGGTCCAAAAAGAAGTCCTTTTCCAAGGTAGAAGATGATGGTTTTTATAGGTAAAAAGGAGAGGGAAATGATGGAGGAAAATTGGTCATCCATGTGAAATGGAATGGGCCAATCACAAATAAGATAAATGAATAAAAGAAAAATAAAAGAAATAAAAGAAATCAAATAATAAATGAAAGAAATATTAGTTTTTTGGGAAAAGACTTAGAATTTGGGATTGGGAGTTAATGAGAAAAGGGGGGGATGAATGTGGATGTAAAAAGATGGTTTTTGTGATTAAGAAAAGATGTTTGTAAATAAGAAAAGGGAGGGAAATAAGGTGCAATCCGTTACTGCCAAAGTGGGAAGCGCGCAGGTCCGGCTTTTGGGGCGGGACGCGCGCGCGGCTCACTGGCAGTGCCGGAAGCGCCCGCGGGTGAAAAATGACAGAATGACAGAATGACCCTAAAAGTTAACTCTGTTATGCAGTTTAGTCCAAAACTAACAGAATCAGTTAGGAACTTAACCGAAGTAACAGAAATTAATGAAAATAAGTTAAATAAAAATACTTTGTATGCAATCGGGGTGAGAGGTCCAAGGCGGGGTGTCTACAGAGCCCCTCGGCGACGTGGATTGCAAAGCAAAACGCGTCGACGAAAGTAAAAACACCCGCCGAGGACATCGACAAAGAAAAAGAAAGAAAAGAAAGCAAAGACTCGATGAAAGCAGTAATTTGAAATTGCTAGAGATAGGGGTGCGCTCCCTGCATGAGCGACTTTTGCTGGAGTGTTGTATTGGAGCTCATGGGAGCTTGTCTCGATATGGACCGAGTTGCCGACTTGGAGCTCATGGGAGCTTGTCTCGATATGGACCGAGTTGCCGACTTGGAGCTTATGGGAGCTTGTCTCGATATGGACCGAGTTGCCGACTTGGAGCTCATGGGAGCTTGTCTCGATATGGACCGAGTAGCCGACTTGGAGCTCATGGGAGCTTGTCTCGATATGGACCGAGTTGCCGACTTGGAGCTCATTGGAGCTTGTCTCGATATGGACCGAGTTGCCGACTTGGAGCTCATGGGAGCTTGTCTCGATATGGACCGAGTTGCCGACTTGGAGCTCATGGGAGCTTGTCTCGATATGGACCGAGTTGCCGACTTGGAGCCGCATCTGCTTATGTTGTTGACTTTGTGGGGGTGTGGGCACGGTTGACCACTTTCTGGCGGGGATGAAGTGATTTGAGTAGCGGATGCTGTTGACTTCGTGGTGGTACCTGTTATGTGTGTGCTTGACAGGTATATGTGTTCTTGCAAGAAGATGCATGAAGTGTGAAATGAAGAGAGAGAAATTGTGCTCGTGGTGTGATGGGATTTTGGAACACCCTTGCAATGAGAGAGAAGTAAGAATGTAGAGAGTGATCTTGTGTGCGGTGTGATTTTGAGGAAAGCATTGGATGTATTCATACCTTCACTTACCATTGCCGCTTGAGTGGAGATGGATTCTTGATGTCCGCGGAGGATGCTTTGATAGAGAATGTCCATTCTTTAGATGTTGATGAGAGAATGCCCTTGATGTTGGGTTGGCGGGATGGTACTCTGGATGATGGGTTGGTCGTGCCAAAAGGCTGCCTACGTATCCCTTGAAGAGAATCAGACCAGCGTAGTTCAAGGGTGATGGAGAACTCTGGGGAAGAAGCTATGGAGCAAGGCAAAGTAAAGCACATACTTTTGCACATAGAAGGAGAAAGAGAAAAAGAAAAATCTTTTTTTTTTTTTTTTTTTAGATTAGAAAGGAAAGAATATGCACACATGTGAGGAACAGATTTTTTTTAGTTCGTGGGTGAACCATTTTAACCATTGTGTGCTTGTGAATCCAACCCAAGATCAAGTCATGTTCAGTCGAAGTCCGGATTGCCTCGCTTGAATTCTGTTGTCGCCGGTGTGCCCAACGAAGATTGATGTCTAGCCCCAAGAGATTTGTCCATTATGGGGCTTCAAAAGGCTTTTGATGCCGAGATGAGGGGTTGCTGATTGTAAAGCCCCTAGAATGCCTTTGATGCCAAATTTTGAGGGACTTGCATAGCTCCAAGATAAATCAGCTCTTGGCCCATTCGAGTAAATAGCCCTTTGTTGTTGTAGTGAGCAAGCCCCAAGAGGAGATCGTTGATGCCAAGCTTCGAGAGATTGCAAACCCCCAAGTGTCGTGGGCTTGTAGATGGCGGGATGTGAAGACCTTTCATTGTAAAGCCCCAAATTATCTCGTGATTGGCTCGGCATTGAGAGCGGATGTACCGTTTGGTAGAATTCTTGATAGAGATCTCCTTCTTGCTCTTACTGGGGAGGTGAATGGCCTCATTGTGGTCGATACCCAAATGGCTGAGGGCTTATGTCAAAGGATGCAGTAATGTCTTGCGGTGCCGTCGAGGTCGCGGAGGATAAGGTCTTGGCGTGATAAAGTCTCAAATGAGTATGCTTGCTTGACTCTTCTTGAGTTGAACTAATGACGGATCTTCGGATGCAACTAGTGCTGTGGCCCAACTTTATCTGAGCTGCACCTTGTGCTTTTGATCTTAGAGAAGGGGGTGCTGAATTGCAGAAACATTGGGATTGGCCGTGGCATTTCCCGCTATAACCCTGTTTTGATTAGAGTTTAGCATATTGAATCTTTTTCCTTTTCTCTAAGACTTCCTTCAAAATCTCGCTGTGAGTTCTAACAAAAATCATCAACTTCATTCATAACATCGGAGTCTTCATTTAAAACCAAGAGGCCTTTGACTTGAAGTGTTGAGAGACCCTTGAATCTTGATTGTTCTCATGGAGCCATAAGACTACTCCACATTGCACTTGCTCGAGTATTGTTGCCCAAAAGATTGTCGGTCGCAAAGCCCTAATACTGCCCTTTGCTTGAATTACTGTAATGCCGTAGCCCAAAAGATTGTAGATTGTGAAGCCCGTTGAGACCTTCGGTGCCGAATTGAGGAAGCTTCCAATGTTGCACATGACTTGGCTGGGGATACTGCTGGGGAGTTAATTGCTCTTTGCCGAGGGAGCCTTTAAGACTTGGCCGTAGCCCCTAGAGTGCCATCATTGATTGTGAGAAAGGTCCACCCTTGATTGGGGAAACGAGCACGGGCACACATGACAAGAGGGCTTTTTGACATCCCTTTTGGGAGACTTTGAGGATAGTCTCACACATCTTTCTCGAACATAGCCTCTAGGGCGTATTGATTGTCAAGTGAAGCAAAAGAAGTTCTTGTCCTTGAGTCACATAGCCCCTAGGGCGTCACCATTTGTTGAGCAAAGCAAGAGTGACTCATCCTCGTGCGAGGGAACAAACATGAGAGGACATGGCAAGAGCTACTCCATTTCTCGGGAGCCTTTCGGCGTACTTTAGAAGCACATACTTGAAGAAGCCTTGAAAACTGAGACACATGTTGTTGCTATTTGCTGCCCAAGCCAATTGACTAGCTAGGGATTATTTGTGCAACCTCGTGCCCTTTTATGATGGGCTTGTTCTTGGATGGATCTTGGTTACCACGGGCCTTCTTTTCATGAACCCAAAAATGCACACTGCTGGAGAATGATGTCGATAACCCAAGACAACCTTTGATGGTGCTATATCTTGTCGAGCCTTTTGCAATCCCAAATTTGACTCGGTGGGGAATTGACTTGCTGAGGAGATTCAATGTAGAGCTCGTGTAGTTGTCTTCTTTAGAGGCCAGAGATCTCCATTTCTCTTTCCCTTCTCTCTCTCACTCTCTCATTTTTTTTTATGACGCACCCTGTTTTTTGCCTAGACCGCTCTTTCGGGTTTTCAATCTAGCGGGCATCTCTTTTGCGTCTTCATTTTTGACTCGATTAATGAGGAAGTGTGCATTGACTCTAGCTGAGGAGATAAGACATGTGATTTTGCGGTGGAGACCTTTTGTCACTAATGATGAGTGACATTGACTTGACTAGGGAAGTGTCCCTTGACATGTATTTTTTATTGAATTGAATGACTCGCGAAGGCAAGTAAGTCATTAAGAGAGAAGAGAAGGAAAGCCCCAATTTGATTGCAAGAAATTGGGAGTATGCAGAAAGAATAGAAGTCCCTAGACTCGACAAGGAGCGCGAAATGATTCCAAATCTAAGAAAGTTGTTCAATCTTTTTGGTGATTAATTCATTGGCAAATGAATCGTACAAAGATGTCTTGACAAGTTCGAGATGAAGGCCAATCACCATAACGCGCTAGGGCCAAACATATCTTTTTTTCTTGCATGAGACCGGACCCGAAGGTTGCTTACGTTCCTCCAGTGTAGAGGCTCAGGTCACCGTAGTTCTTGTGAATTCTCCATTCTTCGGGATGGAATTGTTGCTTCGTCGTGTAGCTTCGTCCTCCTTTGGTGGATGGAATGATGTTGATCTTGATGTGAACTTCTTTGATTGAGGGGGATTTTTTTTTTTTTTTTTTTTTGTGCTCTAACTTTTGCCTAGGTTGATTTGAAGAGTTCAACCTAGCCGCATTTTTTTTTTTTTTTTTTTTTTTTCAATCCCCCCTTTGAAACATTGCTTGATTTTTCTCCATGGTTGTTGCTTCACATTTGATGTCTTGACTTTGTCTTCGTCGTTGATGATGTTGCCTTCGTCACAATGTTTAGCCCCTAGGCGCTCAAGTGATGGCCTTCATTCCAAAACTCGTTTAGACATCTTTTCATCATTTTGCCAAGAATTAGATTGAACAACTTGGAAGAGTGTATGAGGACAAGAACGACTTTTTTTATTCGATGATAAGACTCGACACTTAACATGGGACGAGAGAAAACATTGATGCACACTAAAGAGGACTTTTGACTCTTTTTTTTTTTTTTTTTTTTAAATCCTATTTTCTAAGTAGAGAAAGAGAAACGAAGATTGCTGTCGTAGTCCCCATTGTCGTTGTAGTCTTCCATGTCACTACATTCGTCCATGTCTTCATCGTTGAAGCTTGTCTCGTAGGAAGACTCGGCCATTTCTAGGAGCAAATTGTCGACTCTAATTCCCGCATCATACATGCTTGCAAAATCGGAGTGAAAAGCCCCACTAAGATTAGTGCGGTAGTCCATTTTCAAACACTTCAAGAAGATGTCCATTTGTTCTTTCTTGGAAGGCCTATCAACCATCTCGGCTAGCTTGTCGTTCCAACGGCGATAGAATCCCCCAAATGATTCATCACCCATTTGCACGGTGCTCTCCAATTCTTTCTTGGTGGGACGGAACATGGAGTTGCCTTGGTATTGTGACTTGAAGGCAAGCATAGCGGCATCCCAATTGAGGCGGGTGGAAATCGGAAGACCCATATACCAATCTTTTGCGACCCCCTCGAGAGTAAGCGGGAAGCATTGTGCCATTATTTGAGGAGACACTTTCTTTGGTAGCATGGCCCAAATGTAGGAGTCGACATGAGCGTCGGGGCAAGAGGTGCCTTTGAACTTGCCAATATCGGGCATCTTGAATTTTTCGGGAAGAGCCTCCATTGTGTTCATGAGGAGGGAAGCTTGATGGAGATCGGTGCTCGGGCCCTTGTGCAAATTTAGCCTACTAAGCCTTTGGTCAATGTAGGACATGAGAGTGTTGACCAAACCGGTATCAATGCTTTGGACCTTTCCTTCATTCGTGAGCCCCTTTAATCGGTTCTTGAGTTGAGCAACTTCTTTCTCGTGGACCGTTTTCACATGCTTGTAACGAGCTCGCCATAGATCATCCTTGCGGCGGACATTCTCGGCTAGTGTATCAACTTGCTCTTTCAATGCTTCCACCATGCGGAATAACCCTTCGTTGGACACGGGAATGCCGTTGTCGTTGCCATTTGAAGCCATTGGACCTATGGAGAGAACACGGTTGATCTTAGGATGGCCCCACAAACACCTTTTGAGTAAAGTAACTTCACCCACAACAAAGGAAAAAGACTCAACCACATAAAGAAAAAAAAGACTTTTTTTTTTATTTACAAAGTCGGAAGGACGGAGTCCTTTTTGGGGTTTCTAGAAAAATAGTGGAATCGTCACACTAGTATATAGACCTTCTCGCGGTCCCATATACTCATCGGATTCCACCACGTTTGTGATACCTACATGTGACGGGATTAAACTAAATTAATGTAGTAAATCATACATGCGGGGACGGATTTTTATTTTCGTCCAAAATGCCCACTTTTGGGGACGGAGTTTTATTTCGTCCATTGCAACAAGCTGGCATGTATGATTTGAAGACATTAGTTTAGGGAAATCTCGATACATGAAAAACCGACTTGAGTCACGGAGTGTTAGACCCTAGACTAGAATTGTGTGGTTTGTGCTCGGCTTGAATATGAGGCTTAAAGGTCACCCCCGGCATGTAGTCTTGAACTACGCCACGGGCTGAGGTTGACCGCTTCGAAAGAGTCAAGGTCGGGTGGAGCTTGAAACTTTCTAGGACGGGCCTCGACGGGTTTGGGGTTGGACTTGTGCGACTCGATAGTGAGCAATTGATAAGAATATGTGCATGTAGTGTGAGGTCTAACAAGTGACAATTTTTTTTTTTCAAAGAAAGAAAAAAAGGAAACAAATAAGCACGTATTTACAACTCCCGAATCACCCGTGTGACCGGTAAAAAATAAACAGAAAGTAAAAGAAATTGTATGCAGGCCCGGTGCCCACACACTGTCATTCTCTCTGTTCTGCTTTCTGTGCACTGTTCTGTTTCTGGAAAATTTCCCAGAAGCGCGCGCCTCAGGGAAGTGATGTGGGAAGCGCGCGCATTGCGCAATGAATATGGGAGGCGCGCGCATCTGGGGTACATGTCAGAATGTTAGAAGAAACTGCGGACTCAGGGGATTGCCCTGGTCCCAAATTATGTAACTTTCCCCTGCAGAAACTTGTTAGCACAGAAATATGAAATTGAAGGACAAGAAGGAAGGCGGGCGATTCTGATAATAAGGGTCGGACGCGCGCGCTTTAGGCCTAGAAGGCCGGACGCGCGCGCTTCCTACCCTTTTTACCAGAATGCCCAGAAAATAGAAATTAGAACACCAAAAGTTAAGAACGCAAGTTTAACCCTCTAATAAGTCCCCAGCAGAGTCGCCACTGTAGATACCCGGGAAACCACAACTTGGCTAGAGCGGTGAATTATCCTAGGATGTCTAACTTGTTTTAGATTGTTTAGAGTCGCCACCTATGTTTTTAAAGGAACATAAGAAAAGCCTAGAAATAGCCTAATTTATGTACGAAACCAGAGATTCGGGAGAGAAGGGTTCGGGGGTTAGGTGACGGAGTGGGAAGTACTTAAACACCCACTCTGCCCCGCTTACGCGGGTCTTGCTACTATTGGTGTTCTAATATTTACATGTCCTTCAATTAATTAAATAGAAATGTGCTAACAATTGTGATGAGAAAAAAAGGGGAAATAAAGGGGAAATAAAATAGAATTGTTTTATTTATTTAATGATAAAGGTTACATGTAACAAGTAATGTTAAAGAATTACATTAAGAGATGAAGAGAAATTAACATGGTGAATTAAAGTTAAGATTAAAATGTAGGGAGATAACCTTAACCAACTTTAATGTAGTAAAGTGGTCATTTGGTCATGTCCCAATTGATGGGGATTGCATACTAGTAAGACTAGAATAAAGGAGAATAAAAGAAGAAGACTTGTACCTTTAGAAAGAAGACTTCAAACTTGGACTTGAAAATGATGTTGTTGTGTAGAGATTTGTGTAGAGTTTTGTTGTGTAAAACTCTTGTTGGGAGAATTTGTGTAGGGAAAATGATATAGAATTTGTGTAGAGAGAAAGTTCCAAGTCTAAAAATGAGGTCCAAAAAGAAGTCCTTTTCCAAGGTAGAAGATGATGGTTTTTATAGGTAAAAAGGAGAGGGAAATGATGGAAGGAAATTGGTCATCCATGTGAAATGGAATGGGCCAATCACAAATAAGATAAATGAATAAAAGAAAAATAAAAGAAATAAAAGAAATCAAATAATAAATGAAAGAAATATTAGTTTTTTGGGAAAAGGCTTAGAATTTGGGATTGGGAGTTAATGAGAAAAGGGGGGATGAATGTGGATGTAAAAAGATGGTTTTTGTGATTAAGAAAAGATGTTTGTAAATAAGAAAAGGGAGGGAAATAAGGTGCAATCCGTTACTGCCAAAGTGGGAAGCGCGCGGGTCCAGCTTTTGGGGCGGGACGCGCGCGCGGCTCACTGGCAGTGCCGGAAGCGCCCGCGGGTGAAAAATGACAGAATGACAGAATGACCCTAAAAGTTAACTCTGTTATGCAGTTTAGTCCAAAACTAACAGAATCAGTTAGGAACTTAACCGAAGTAACAGAAATTAATGAAAATAAGTTAAATAAAAATACTTTGTATGCAATCGGGGTGAGAGGTCCAAGGCGGGGTGTCTACATGACCCTGCTCAGTTTTCAAGGTCTTATTTCCTAAACTCTGAAGAGATCTTTTAGTGACCAAGCATGGTGCGCATGCTACCCATGCGCAGTATCCATGCGAGCCGGCAATGCGCATGCCTTTATGTGCGGACACTCAACCTTGGTCAAATTCCTCATCTCCTGATCTCATATTCTAGAAGCTTTGAAAGCGACAAGACAAGCTACGCTTTTTGGATTGAGTCAGAGTGCTGAGGTGTGCACAAACGACAAAATAAGCACACTCAGCTAAACCATTGGTGGAGACACGCTTCAAAGAAATATTTCAAATGAAGACAGCTGTCAACCTTCTAGAAGAAAATTTGAATTTGGTCTTCATGCTCAGTCTTCAACGGGTACGAAGGACACCTGCGCGCCAATCACATTGTGCCAGCTCATTGTCCTTGCTCTGTCTCCAACGGCTATAGAGGACACCTGCGCGCCAATCATATTGTGCCAGCACATCGTCCTTGCTCAGAGCTCCAACGGCTAGTTTTTGAAGCTCAGCTATAAATAGCCTGCTCAGTCCCATTTCCAAGTTTCTTAAGCTTGCATGCTTCAAGAGCTCGAGTTACAAGCTCCATTGAGAAACCTTGAAGATCTGAAGACTGCTGCTCAATATTTCCAGATTCCTTAGAACAGCCTTCAAGATCTTCAAACTCCTGCTCAAATCGCAAAGCCCTATATCACCAGAATTCTTGGTGCTCTTCATCTTTCATATTCATAGAGCCCAGAATTTCTGTCACACACACACCTCTTGAAGCTTCGATCATTTAGATCTAACTTCTTGAGATACACCGGTTTAGTCTAGGATTTGTTCTTCATAGATAATAGATCTTGAGTTAGTATTGGGCTCAAATGTTGTAATTTGTAATACTCACTCATTTTATAAGATCTCCATTAGAAATCCAAGACTAACCATCTTGGTAAAGGATGTAGATCTTTCATCGATCGAACCTCTCCAAATAGCGTGTTCATTATATTTACTGCATATTTCCTGCTTAACTATTTATGAACTGCTTTGTTTGATCTTTCAGATTGCTACACTTATCTGATGTAATCGTTATTGCTCATTTGCCTTAGAACCATTTTTGCGCCACTCTTTAGCCTCAAACTTAGCGTGTGCGTTTTTATCTCTGCGCAGTATACCCTTCGCAGAGCTGCTTTAAATTTCCGCTGTGCATTTCACACTCTTGCTACGCGCTATACTTGGCCAAAATAAGAGTTGTGCGCATAAGCCATTAAATTGCAAAAGGGTTTGAAGAGAATTTTAAAACGCTATTCACCCCTCCCCCTCTAGCGATTTTCTCACCCTTGTTGCCCCTTTGGGACCAACAAGTGGTATCAGAGCAAACACCTTCATAAAACTTGTTTTGTTTTTCAAGCTTAACAGCTTGGGTGCCGATTCAATATGGCTTCAAAATCTTGGGCAATGGCTAACTTTTCACATGTTCCTGCGCCCGCTCAAACCTCAGATCAAATTCAGACAGTTTTCCAAACTTGGTTGATCCTCAAGGAAACCTCCTATTCTCTCTCATAGACTCAAAGAAAGATGACTTGGTCTGCTACAACTGCAGAAAGCCAGGACATTTCGCTTCAAATTGCATACTCCAAAATTTGAGTACGAGGAAAAACAACCCTGCGCACAAAGCATCTAAGCAGTAAGGAATGGCTGCTGAAGAAAACTGCGCAGAAAAGGAGATAAGGACTTGGAGACTGACACTGAAGACAACGATGCTGACTCTGAGGATGGACTGCTCTGCTTAGTGGCAAATGCTGACAACGATTCAGAAGCTGTTTCTGAAATGAAACCTGAGCATGCGCCAAGGACAATCAAAGAAAAGTCCCTTCACTCTAGTAGAAATGGGTCACCTTCACCAAGCAGACAGAATGGCAAGCACCTATTTGCCAGAGCTAACCTGACAAAGCTGCGTCATCACCAACTCCGCAGTCTCGCAAGGAATCTCTTAAAGTGCCTGCTGATCTTAAATGATAACTCTGCTGTAGAGCGCAAGTCAATGTTTCAACAAGCAGAAAAGATCTACTTCACTGTGCACTCTCAAGCTCAGTTGGTATCGACAGTGGATTCTAGACACGACTGGAGATAACACTCTTAAAGATATGCATGAAGGAAGAGATCACTCAGTAAGTTATGATGACAACAACAAATAGCACATAATTGGATTTGGACTAATCATAAAAGATAGTCTCAAGCACAACCTGCTCTCCATATCACAATTATGCGATAAAGGTCTGGAATGCCATTTCACTTCAACGCACTGCTATATCAAGGATGGCGTTTCTGGACTAACTTTGCTCACAAGGACTCGTAAGACCAATTTTTATATGATTGATCTTACCGCTATAATCTCTATTACTAATTCTTGTTTTGTAGCAAAAGTAAACGCAGCTAGCAATGGTATAAGCACCATGCCAGCTTAGTAAGCAGCCTGAGCAGTCTTCCTCCAGCAAGATTGCTCCAATGTCAAAACACTTACAACCGCTTTCACCCCATGTGTTTGGATCGCTCACTACCGCGAGCATTGGACCAACTTGTGGTATCTCAATGATATCCTGGCTGCTCTCCTTCGAAATCTCCAAACACAGAAGACATCGTTAGAATTTGATACCTCAACGAAACAGAATTTATGAACAACGATGTCGCTCAATATTGTGAGAACCAACAAGAACCAACAAAGGGTATTCTTCACAATTTCTCTGCTGCTGGAGTTCCCCAACAAAATGGCGTTGTGGAAAGAATCGCTCGTTGATTGAGAATGGATAGACAATGATAGTAGAAGCAGGACTTCTAATGTATTTCTGGGAAGAAGCTGTCAACGGTACATGCTTTACTCAGAATAAGATCCCTCATCAACAAAGCCTACATCAATACTCCATACGATCTATGGAGAGAGAGAGCCCAACATTGCTTTCTTCAAGCTCTTTGGCTGCAAACGCCATAGAGGTAAATTCGACGCCAAAGAAGATGAAGGTATTCTCGTTGGGTATGCCAATCATTCTATAAGCTTTCCGTAATCATAATAGAATAAATCTCTAGTCATTACAGTATCTGTACATGTTACATTTAACGTACATTCTCTCCATGAGCCATATTTGGCTCCAAATGATTCTGATGCTTCTGCTGAGTTTTTTAGACAGGTGCGCAGTAACACTATTCCTGCGCAGAATGTAGATCAAGCAGATTCAGAATCAGTCCATCTCATGTGCATACTTCAGATGCTGCGCAAGAAAGTAATCACTACTGATGCGCAGATGCCTTATTTTGCGCATGATGTTTTACCGCTTCAGCAAATCACACTTGGAGATTCTGATACTGAAGCAAATGAAATACCCATTGATCTTCGTATTCCTATCATCTAAATGTAGGGGTTCGCACATCGAGAGCATCAAACTTTGCGGTGTAGCATTCGTTTATCTCTCATGTCGGATAAAAAAAGATTGATAGAGTGCTCCATGTTTTAAGCTGGATCGATGCTGTGCAAGAAGTGCAAGAAAAGCTCATCCAATATTAAGCGCTTCAATGGGTGTTCAGAAACAAGATGGATGGGAATGGAAGCATCACAGAATCAAAGCAAGAAAGCTTTGTATGGACTTAAGCAAGCACCAAGAGCATGGTACGATATTCTCAAAATTCCTGCTAGAGAAAAGCTTCAAGCGCAGTAAAATTGACACAACTCTTTTTATTACTAAGTATAATGATCATTCTTTACTTGTTCAAATTTATGTTGATGATATTATATTTGGTTCTACTAATGAGTTACTTTGTAAGCACTTTGAAAAGCAAATTAAAAGCAAACTTGAGACGAGCATGATGGGAGAAATCACCTTTTTCCTCGGGCTTCAAATTAAGCAATTGAATGACGGCATCTTCATCACATCAAGCAAAGTACTCAAGGAACTTGATCAAGATGTCGGGGCATGAAAATGCTAAAGCATACGACACTCCAATAGCCACCAGCCACAAACTTAACAGACATAAAAGGTAAGTTGATCAGTCTATATCGAGGTATGATTGAATCTCCTTTATCTTCTGCTAGTTGGCTAAGATATTATGTTGTCTGGATCTGTGCGCACTATCATGCTAATTCTTCAGAAGCGCACATAACTGCTTAAATGTATTAGATATATTTTTGGCTCTATTAACCTTGGACTTTGGTACACCAAAGATTCGAACTTTAAACTTGTAGGTTATTCAGATGCGGACTATGCAGCGTGCACCATTGGCAGGAAGAGCTCAAGTGGAACATGTCATTTCCTTGGAAATCGACTTGTAGCATGGGCAAGTAAGAAACAAGCTGCTGTGTCCATCTCCACTACTGAAGCAGAATATATTGCTGCTGGAAGCTGCTGCTGCCAAATCTTATGGATGAAGCAACAACCTGTGGACTATGGGATTCTTGAAGAGAATTGTCCAATCCTCTGTGATAATATGTCCACCATAGCAGTTTCCAATCCTGCCAAGCACTAATACCAAGCTCATCAACATCTAATATCATCTCCTCAAAAATTAACAAGTGGTCTCTTGAAAGGAGAAATGGGTATGCTTAATCTTAGCTAACTTATCCATATAATTTATTGATACTAATGTATTTGCTTGATAAGTGTGCAAAATAGGTTAAGTTTCATGCACCCTACGCAACACCTGCGCAACAAATGTCTGCGCATGAAACAACTGTTCTGAGATTTATAGAATCTCTGCACTATCAATGCACTGCGCATGACTATCCATGTGCAAATCATCGTGGATCACAGGTAAGTGTTCTATTCATTAGATTTTTCTCATAGGTCCTTGACTGAAAAGTCAACGCTTAGTCACAGGGGTACTTGTGAAATTTAAAATTTCTCGCGCGTTTATTTTTTGAATTTTGGGAAATTACCTTTTTACCCCTGCGCATGTCCCATTGTCATTTAATGCAAACTGCGATTAATGACAGCGCACCTTGCGAATGTCTGCTCACCATTTAATAAGGAAGGTGATGCGACAGCCGTCAGCCTCTCTTCGCTGACACACGCGCGCGCAATGACTGCGCACGCGGGTCCCCCATTCGGCCACATCACCCTGCTAACGTGCGCCCGTCCTTTCACTGACTCAGCATTTATGAGGAAGTTGACTTGACAGTGATCGGCTTAAGACTTCACACGCACACGCGCGCATAGGCCTGCACGCGCGATCCCTATAGTGACACGTGGCATTGCTATCCTGCGCCACTGCAACTTCTTCTCAAATATTTCCCGCTAACGTGCGCCTAACCTCTCCTTCTTACTTAAACCATTTCTCTCTCTACCTCTCTCTTCTCTAATTCTCTCTCTCTCTCTCTAACCTCCGTTCTAAACCTTCATTTTTCATCTCATGTTCTTTATCTTCAACCTCAATTTTCTTTTCTCAAACCATTTCAATGGCGCCTAAGAAAACCAAAACTCAACAACCCGAAATCATCATCTCCGACTCTTCTTCTCACTCCAATACTGGGAACTCTCAGAACGAAGAAAAAGAACTAGAACAACAATCAGGGCATCCCACCGTCAATGACATGGTATGTTTCACTAAATCCTTACTCTTCGCCATTGTTGCTCTTGGAGGTCTCAATACTCCCTCGATTTCTCCCTTAATTGTTAATCATTTGTGAAATCGTTGGTTGTTATGTGTTCGTATTTACCTGATCTACTCTTTCATGTAGTTTATTTCATGATCAATGGTCGTTACATGTGTTTTTCGTCAATCTCTGAGCTCCGTAACTTCCATGGCAGACGAACTGTTTTTCTTGACTTCTGGGTTTATTATTCAACTGTTGACTTTATGCTTTATATAGTTGAAATCGTCTGGTCAACGCGGTCATTTTGATATGCATTTTGTTGAATTTTGTCAACTTTTGTTTTTCGGTGTTCTTTGGTGTTCATGTTCTTGAATATTATTTCTTATTTTTTTAATATTTTATTTTTTGATATATCCCTTAGTATTTGTGTTCTGCGCATAGTTTTCTACGCATAGATTTCTGCGCATAATTTTTCTGCGCACACTTCTTAATCAATCATTCATAGTGCCTGCGCTGGTAGATGAATTTTTCAAGACAACAAAAGTTGTCCCGGCACAACTTGAAGGAAAGCCAACGGAAATGATCATGTCCACTGTACAGCACAGTGATGTAATGGTTCATCCTAACCACATTCGCAGTCTCCTAAACTTCAACGTTGATAATACTTCAGTCAACTATGATGAGGTTCATCAAAATGCACTTGCACAGAAGCTTATTGGCATTCCTTCTCTAAACAAGAAGTGGCCAATGCATAACAGAAAGGAATTTGGTGAGGTGATGTATCACCTGTGCACCATCATTGGAGATTCTCTAAACTGCAAGAATGGGAATAATGGGCATTTCATCTCAAAGCAGTGGGAATACTGCGCAGCCATCTTCAACGAAGTTCAACTCGACTGGCCGCAGATTATCTTCAATGAGATTGTGAAGGGAATGACCAGCTATGATAAGAAGCTGAATGCAGGGAAGACTAAATACCGAACTCACTGCAGATTGCTAACTAAACTCTTATTGACTTATGGCGAACTGACCACCTATGTTGAAGAAAAGTCAATCAAGAAGCAGTCGTGTGACGCAAAGTACTACTCCAGAGTGCATCTCCAGAATTTGCGCAGTGAGATCGGTAACACTGAATACTATGAAATCTGGCTGTCTGATTCTGCTCCCAACAAGGAACCTTGGATACGCCCAATCCCTGTGGCCAAGTCCAAAAAGAGTACAGGTAGATCTTTACCTGATGCTGCTCAAGAAGCCTCAGAAGATGCGTATAAACGCAAGGGGAAGGGTATTGCTACGCCCAGTGGCAAAAAGATCAAAGACATTCCTTTGGTTCAATCCACCAAAGGGATTTCATTCAAAGAGGCAGATCCTACCAGCAAACCAGCTCCTGCTCCCTCAAAGCCAACCACAATGAAGCGCAAGGCTGATTTTCGTGGTGATTCAGATGATGCTGCAGTTCAGGGGGAGCAAAGGCACGGAGCTACTCAAGAAGCTGTCCCTAGTGCTGATATCGTACATGTTTCCTCTCGTCTAAAGCAGAAGGTGCGCAGCAGCGCAAAAGGATTGAAGAAGCGCCACACTCGTTCCGAAGCCTCCGACAGCATTGATCTTTCTCCAGTTAAACCCTCATCTACAGCTGAGATTCCTACTTTCTCTTCAGATGAGCTGCGCCAGATCGTGCAAAGCTTGCATTCTGTTCAAGCGAATCAAGTCGCTACGCAGTTACAGCTGAATCAACTCCTTACTGCTCAAACTGCTTTGCTGTACTGTCTAGATATGCAGCGTTTGGAGATTGATACCATTAAGGGGGAGAAAGCGAAGGAGGAAGCAAAGGCAAAGGCAAGTGCAAGGGAGGCAAAGGAGAGCACAGAGAGTGCTAAGAGTGCAAAGGCAAGTTCATCTGATCATCCCTCTGAGTCTGCGCAAGAAAAGACGCAAGAACAAGTTCCTATAACTTTGGAACAACTTATCCTGGACTCCCTGTGAACCATCAGCGCCCAGCTCGAAAATGTCAGCGCACTACTCAATAATGTGTGCACCTTTGGAGCGATTGATGATGGGTTCAGGGATATACTGAAAAAGCTAAAGAAAACCCTCGCAGATGGGTTACTTAAAGGATTTGATGATCTTTAAGCTCATATGGAGAGGATTGGACAAGGAAGCTCTGCGCATGGAAGTGAGATTAATATTGAAAAAGTGCGTAAATGCATTACTAAGTCCATGACAGATTTTTCTTCTGTGTTCAACGCCAAGATGGACTACGCAATGCTAGATATTCAAGCCAGCGTCAACACTCAGCGCCTTCATACCGACACAAGACTGGAAGCTACGCAGACTGCCATCCAGACGGACTGCAGAGCAAAGTTCAGAAAGCTGGTTGATGACAATGCCGATATGCGCAGAGGCATGAACACTTACGTTGGCAAAGCTGTTGAGTTCCAGGACAAGTTTCAAGATTTAAAGGTGGAACTCATGAACAAGTTCAACAGCCTCCAGAACGAGCTGCGTGAAGCCCTTTGTCGCATCAGAATAGACTAGGCTTCCTTTGTAAGTATTTTGCTCTACTTCTTGAGATCTTTTGTTCTCGTTGCGCATAGTATGTTTTGTGCGCTTTTATTTCGTGCGCCTTTATTTTTGTGCGCACTCTTTTGTTTTTCCTCTTTAAAGCTTGTACTCTGTAACTGATAATCATTCAAGTTTTAATGAGAAGAATGCATCATTATGCTTTCACAAAACCTTGTTCAATTCAAACCATTCGTTTGTGGAACATTGAATGCATTATTACTTAAACTCATGCGCATAATCTTTACTGCTCATGTTTTCTACGCATGATGTTTAAACATTCAGTTTAAACGCATACTTAAAACTACATCTCATATTATTTGTATGCGCTGGATGACATTTCTATCTTTCCTATCTTGTAAGTTTTAATCTTTTGGATAGATTAGAAATCTATAGCATAGGCTAGTATGTGCATTGACTTGAGGCATGATTTACCATTTTCATTTTTATGGACATGTTATTATCAAGTACAATGAATTTCCTTTGCTATAGTAGGTAATGGCATCAATCATTTAGGGGGAGATTGTTGGGTATGCATATCACTTAACCTTCCTACATTTGTTAGAATTGATTGATACCATCACCTATGAGTATTTTTATGGACTTTAGGACCTCATGTAAAGAAGTTTATAACTTCAATTTTCAGCCAAGTCCTTTTTATAGTATAGGCTTAGATTATATGACTTGAAGCTATGAAGGATCGAAGATTTCCTAAGCAGGATTCATTTCACTGCGCAGGATGTTCTCTGCGCAGGTCGCCACTGCGCATATATATCTTGCGCAGCTTTTTGACCCTGCTCAGTTTTCAAGGTCTTATTTACTAAACTCTGAAGAGATCTTTTAGTGACCAAGCATGGTGCGCATGCTACCCATGCGCAGTATCCATGCGAGCCGGCAATGCGCATGCCTTTATGCGCGGACACTCAACCTTGGTCAAATTCCTCATCTCGTGATCTCATATTCTAGAAGCTTGGAAAACGACAAGACAAGCTACGCTTTTTGGATTGAGTCAGAGTGCTGAGGTGTGCACAAACGACAAAATAAGCACACTCAGCAAAACCATTGGTGGAGACACGCTTCAAAGAAATATTTCAAATGAAGACAGCTGTCAACCTTCTAGAAGAAAATTTGAATTTGGTCTTCATGCTCAGTCTTCAACGGGTACGAAGGACACCTGCGCGCCAATCACATTGTGCCAGCTCATTGTCCTTGCTCTGTCTCCAACGGCTATAAAGGACACCTGCGCGCCAATCATATTATGCCAGCACATCGTCCTTGCTCAGAGCTCCAACGGCTAGTTTTTGAAGCTCAGCTATAAATAGTCTGCTCAGTCCCATTTCCAAGTTTCTTAAGCTTGCATGCTTCAAGAGCTCGAGTTACAAGCTCCATTGAGAAACCTTGAAGATCTGAAGACTGCTGCGCAATATTTCCAGATTCCTTAGAACAACCTTCAAGATCTTCAAACCTTCAAACTCCTGCTCAAATCGCAAAGCCCTATATCACCAGAATTTTTGGTGCTCTTCATCTTTCATATTCATAGAGCCCATAATTTCTGTCACACACACACACCTCTTGAAGATTCGATCATTTAGATCTAACTTCTTGAGATACACCAGTTTAATCTAGGATTTGTTCTTCATAGATAATAGATCTTGAGTTAGTATTGAGCTCAAATGTTGTAATTTATAATACTCACTCATTTTATAAGATCTTCATTAGAAATCCAAGACTAACCATCTTGGTAGAGGATGTAGATCTTTCATCGATCGAACCTCTCCAAATAGCGTGTTCATTATATTTACTGCATATTTCCTTTATAACTATTTATGAACTGCTTTGTTTGATCTTTCAGATTGCTACACTTATCTGATGTAATCGTTATTGCTCATTTGCCTTAGAACCATTTTTGCGCCACTCTTTAGCCTCAAACTTAGCGCGTGCGTTTTTATCTCTGCGCAGTATACCCTGTGCAGAGCTGCTTTAAACTTCCGCTGTGCATTTCACACTCTTGCTGCGCGCTATACTTGGCCAAAATAAGAGTTTTGCTCATAAGCCATTAAATTGCAAAAGGGTTTGAAGAGAATTTTAAAACGCTATTCACCCCCCCTCTAGAGATTTTCTCACCCTTGTTGCCCCTTTGGGACCAACAGAAAGACTCAATAAAATAAGATGAAAAATAGGACGGAGTAAAATTGGGACGGAGATTTTATAGGCGATCTACAAGATAATATTTTCCCCACTATGTTGCAGATGACTACTTTGGAAAAACTATCTTGAGGATGCTTATGCCTATCACAATAAGAACATCAACAACTGCAATTCGTTGTGTTCTCAGAACCAAAGAACTCAAGCCCAAGAAAGGATTTTACGAAACTGAAATGAAGAAAGCAAAAATCAGAAGATATGGAGAAGTCGGAGAGAATGAGAGAGAGAGAGAAATCAAATCCTTTTTTTGTTCTTCTACAGTGCCTTGTCCAAGTAGTGGTCGGTATTTAAACTGGGCAAAAGACATAGGTTGACTTTTGGAGCAGGCACCACAACAATTGCAGAAGAGGTGCAAACTAAAAGTGACCGTTTAGACTAAACGGTAATAAACGGCTTTTATTTTCAAAACAGTTAATAACCGTTTTTTTTTGTTTTTGTTTTTTTTTAACAAAATAAAATGACCCATATATTAGAAATATTACAACAATCCCCCACTAATTTCTAATATATGATTCGAGAAAACAAATACTAATGGGCATTGTATAATGCAATCCCGTAGGTGGACTAGGCCTTTAACCTAGGGTTGAACACAATACTGAAAATTGTAAGAGACTAGAGAGGACAAGACCTTTATCTCAGTCCTTAAAATTACAATGTTATGTTCACATACATAGAGTTCATGGTTCTCTTAGGTAGCGCGTTATGGGCCATGCGCTGATCCCATCTAGCGAGTACTCTCAAGTTTTACCGAAACTCTAGAGAACGGCCCTAACCCTCATACTCGCAAAGTCAGACTCATCAAGGGTGTCCACAACCGCTTCATCACCCTACACAAGCTATGAGTTCTGTTATGGACACGGTCCAACCTACTTGTTATGGATAACAGTGCATAAGCCAGACATGGGACTTTAATTTGGAATAGTTAGCACCCCCGCTAATCCAAAGAGTATATAATGCACTGGAGATGCTACAACTGTAGCCATCTCTTGGATAATTCCTGACTAGTTTCCTTTGAACTCCGAGCATGATGATTACCAGTTATAACGGGCATCATCAAGATGGAGTAGGCTTTAGTCAAGTTATCTCAATCAACCGGTAATAGTCCCATATCTCCTATGGCCTTACTGATCTTAGTGCTATTTAATGGTTTAGTCAGCGGATCCGCAAGCATTTGATCAGTAGGTAGATATTCTATTACAATCTTACCTTTCTTCACCAATCTTCTAATATAAATGTACCTCATAGCAATATGTTTACTATTGCTAGACAATCTTTTATTTTTAGTATTATAAATCGCACCTTGATTATCATAATATAAGGTATATGGTACTCTAGAAGCTTTTATAAAAGGTATGCACTTCAAAAAATTCTTCATCCATATCAATTCTTTGCTTGCCAAAGACATAGCAATATATTCAGATTCCATGGATGATAGTGCTACACAAGTTTGTTTCTTGGAGGACCAAGCAACTATACAACCACCAATAGTAAACAACCATCCACTCGTGGATCTAGAGGTGGTTCTATCAAAAGCCCAATTGGCATCACTATAACATTCCAAAACAGGAACTGAACAATTATAGTGTAGTCCATAATTAATAGTGGACTTTAAATATCTTAGAACTCTATAAAGTTCTTTCCAATGCTCATTACTAGGATTACTAGTAAACCTGCTTAAAATTCCAACATCACAAGCAATATCGGGTCTAGTGTAATTCATTGCATACATTACACTTCCAATAATTCTATCAAATTCTTCTTGATTAACAGGTTTATCATTATTAGGAACTAAAGTGACATTGGTGCTTATCGGAATGCTATAAGGCTTGCAATCAAAATAATTAAATTTTTGAAGCACTTTTTCAATATAATATGATTGAGTCAAAATATAATTCCCATCCTTTTTTATCACTTTCACACCTAAAATCACATCAACAGGCCCAAGATCTTTTATATCAAAAGTAGAAGTTAAAAAACTCTTAGTTTCATTAATACAATCCATGTTGGTACCAAAGATTAATAAATCATCAACATACAGTCTAATAACTACACTATATTGTTCCGTAGTCTTTGTAAATACACAACTTTCTACTTTAGAGTTTTTAAAACCAAACTTTTTGATCTTGGATTTAAATATCTTATACCATTGTCTAGGTGCTTGCTTAAGACCATATAGGGAACGATTTAATTTACATACTTTATCTTCTTTACCCTTAACTACATATCCTTCGGGTTGATAAATATAAATTTCTTCTTCTAGTTCACCATTAAGAAATGCTGTCTTAACATCCATTTGATGTACTTCTAATTTATAAATAGATGAAATAGCAAACATTATCCTAATGGAGGCTATTTTGGTGACAGGAGAAAATGTCTCAAAATAATCTATACCTTCTTTTTGACTATAGTCTTTAACGACCACTCTCGCTTTATATTTTTCTATACTACCATCGGTTTTATATATTTTTTTTAATACCCATTTACAACCGATTGGTTTAGTATTAAGAGGAAGGTCGGTCAAGGTCCAAGTATTATTATCATGTATAGATTTTATTTCATCATCCATAGCGGCCTTCCAAAATTTAGCATCGGGTAAAGACATTGCCTCTTTAAAGGTTTTAGGATCTTCTTCTAACATGTATGTAAATATTCCAGGCCCTAGATCTTTTTCAATTGTCCGTCTTTTACTTCTTCTAGGTTCATTTGGCTCTTCTATATCTTGTTCATTTCTAGGTTCTCTAGAAGATGAAGGGACGGATGCTAGAGGAGGACTAGAAGTTGAAGGGACGGACTCTTCTAATTCTATGTTCAACTCCTTTTCTAATTCATGTTTATCCGCATCCTTAATAGTCAAGTTTTCAAAATAAATTGCATTAGCCGTTTCAAGAACACTATTAGAACTTAGATTTAAAAATCTACAAGCCTTGCTTCCTTTAACATAACCAATAAAAATAGATTTAGTAGCTTTACTACCGAGTTTTGGTCTCTTTAAAGTTGCATCTAAAACATAAGCAATAAATCCCCAAACTTTAAAATGACTTATATTTGGTTTTCTCTTTTTCCAAAACTCATATGGTGTTTTATCTTGTTTAGAATGAATAATTCTATTAGAGATATAACAAGCGGTATATAAAGCTTCTCCCCAAAAACTAGAAGGCATTTTAGAATGAATCAACATCGCACTAACCATTTCTAAAAGACTTCTATTTTTCCTTTCCGCTACTCCATTTTGAGGTGGGGTATTAGGAGCGGACTTTTCCATTGTTATTCCATTTTCTTCACAATATTTAATAAGTTCCCCTAACTTATATTCTCCGCCTCTATCGGATCTAAGTCTTTTAATTTTTGTTCCATGTAAATTTTCAACCTCTTCCTTAAAAAATTTAAATTTTTCAAAAGCTTCATCTTTTGTTCTTAAAAGATATATATAAGTGAATTTTGAAAAATCATCTATAAATGTTATAAAATATCTTTTTCCACCTCTTGTTAAAATATCTTTATTATCACAAATATCGGTATGAATTAATTCCAAAAGTGTTGTATTTCTAACCACGGATTTATGAGGCTTCTTAGTAATTTTTGCTTGGGCACAACACTCACAATTATTAGTAGTTAGAACAACACTATCCTTAGGGACTAATTTATGGTGAATCATTCTATGCATAGCATTACTACCAATATGTCCTAATCTATAATGCCAAACATAATTCATAGAGTCAATCAAGTAAGCAGAAGAAGCAATTTTATTCATACTAAGCAAATACAAATTGTTTTTGGCATAGCCTTTCCCAACAAATGATCCCTTCTTAGAAATGATCACTTTTTGGGAATCAAATACAACTCTAAAACCATGATCATCAAGTTTCTTAATGGATACAAGACTCTTCCTCAAACTAGGAATATGATGAACATCTTTAAGGGTAAGAACTTTTCCCGAAGTGAGAGGAAGTTCAACGGTCCCTTTCCCAATAACAACACTAGTAGATGAATTGCCCATAAACACGGATTTTTCACCATCAAGGGTTTCATAAGTCTTGAAGGCACTCCTATTTGGAGTCACATGACAAGTAGCACCGGAGTCTACCCACCAACCTTCGTCGACATCAACCATGAGCACTTCAGTGATCATTGCCACCATATCATCATCTTCAACGACATTAGCTTCTTGCTTCTTTGGCCCTTTACGGTGGAAGCACTTGAAAGCTTTATGTCCCTCTTTCCCACAAACATAACAAATAACCTTTTTGTTGTTATTGTTGTGCTTGGGTTTTTTCTTGTTGTTGTCGTTGTCATCTCCATTCTTCCTTTTATTATTTTTGTTGTTTTTGTTCTTGGAAGATTCTCCTTTAAAAAACTTTTTCTCATGATTTTCCGAGTTGGATGCCGGTTCAATGTTATGAATTTTCTCAATCTTTCCTTGATTATCAAATCCATCTCTAACTCTAGATTCATGCTCAATCTGAATGTGTTGAAGGAGTTCATCCAAATTTAGAGACTTTTTTTATGTTTTAAAGATTTTTGGTAATCCTTCCAAGAAGGAGGAAGTTTACCAATAGTTGTAGAAACTTGAAAAGTCTCAGAAATTGGTTCACCGACATCAGCACATTCAGTAGCAATATCACAAAGTTCATTTACTTGATCAATAACGGGTTTAGAATCAACCATTTTAAATTCAATGAATTTGTTAACAACGAAAGATCGATTTCCGGCATCTTCATTAACGTACCTTCTTTGAATGGCGTTCCATAATTCATAAGCCGTTTGAAACTTATGAAAAACGTTGAAGAGCGCGTTTGTCATCACATTCAAAATTGTATAACGGCATGCATAGTCATCATCAAGCCACTTCCTTTGTCGATCCGTGAGACGCCTTTCTCCATTGGTACTTTCCACATCACTAGAGATTGTTGAAGCGGAGTCTTCATGTGGGTAACCCTCGGAGAGAACATAAGCAAGCTTTGTCACGGTCAACGCAAAGTAAATCTTCATGCTCCATCTTTTGTAGTTCAATCCATTGAAACGTTCAAGCCTTTCTACTTCATGAATTTGAGACTTTCCAACCAAGTTCTCCATTAGAGAATAATATTATCTCGTAATTGTTGAATTGTTGAAGTTTAGAACTAAAATGGAAAGACTCAATAAAATAAGATGAAAAATAGGACGGAGTAAAATCGGGATGGAGATTTTATAGGCGATCTACAAGATAATATTTTCCCCACTATGTTGCAGATGGCTACTTTGGAAAAACTATCTTGAGGATGCTTATGCCTATCACAATAAGAACATCAACAACTGCAATTCGTTGTGTTCTCGGAACCAAAGAACTCGAGCCCAAGAAAGGATTTTACGAAACTAAAATGAAGAAAGCAAAAATCAGAAGATATGGAGAAGTCGGAGAGAATGAGAGAGAGAGAGAGAGAGAGAGAGAGAAATCAAATCCTTTTTTTTTCTTCTACAGTGCCTTGTCCAAGTAGTGGTCGGTATTTAAACTGGGCAAAAGACATAGGTTGACTTTTGGAGCACGCACCACAACAATTGCAGAAGAGGTGCAAACTAAAAGTGACCGTTTAGACTAAACGGTAATAAACGGCTTCTATTTTCAAAACAGTTAATAACCGTTTTTTTTTTTAACAAAATAGAATGACCCATATATTAGAAATATTACAACAACTTCCTCTAAGAGACATAGTGGAAACTCGGATAATTCAATAGTAACCAACTCTGGCATGCTGGAACTTCGTATGTATGAAGGAAAGGAACAGTAAGGTGTCTTATGTTTATCCTCGGTCCCATACAAAAAATATCTTTCATTTTAAGACATTAGTCTACTTATCTCGATGACCAGATGGATTACTTTCTTCCTTCTATTAGAAAGAAAACAACTGTGAATTGTGATAGACTAGTATGAATATAAAAATACTTTCAACACAGAAAGATCAAGATCGAATGCCACATAAGGCCATTCTGGAATATCACTATCTACTCCAGAAACTAGCGGAGTGGACAAGAAGTTGGCAAGAACCTGCATGATAGAAAGCTTACAAGTACAAAGCATTGGAACATCAACAGCATACAATTCTTAGTAAAACGGTGGCAGCACCGGCCCCATTTGTCCGAATACATGGATGACAACTGGATCGCTTGCATTGAAGTTCACCATCTCAGCAGGTTTCTGCAATTTGTCTAATTTCAATCAGAACAAATTGAATGCAGTCATGGAACAACAACAACAAAGCATTGGTCCCAGAATAATTCGGGGTCGGCTAACATGAATCCTCATGTCATTGTCATCGTGAAAGAATGTAAGAGGGAAAAAAGGTTAAAAGAAGAAATAGGCCAGAACAATATTTTTTTTAATGAAAAGAAGAGAAAAAGAAAAAGAAAATAAAATAGTGATAATAAAAAAAATAAATACATAATATAGAGGAAATGAAAAAATAAAAAAATAAAAAAAATTAAAAATCAATCCCCATCAACCACCCGAATTTTTGCCTTCCACTCCGGCCTCTTCAAGGCCATATTTTCATCCAATCCAACTAAATTGCTATCGTTTTCAATCACCCTTATCCAAGTTTAGTTGAGCTTTCCCCTATCCCTCACCAAGTTATCTCTTCTCTACTTTTCAAGCCTCTTAATCGGTGCATCACTTGGTCTCCGTCTCACATGACCAAACCACCTCAGACGATTCTCTCACATTTTATCTTAAATGGGTGCAACTCTTACTTTATCCCTGATCACCTCATTCCTCAACTGATTATTTTTTGTACGTCCACACATCCATCGTAGCATACACATCTCCGCCACATTCATCTTATGAACATGACACTACTTCACGGCCCAACATTCAGTGCCATAAAGCAGTGCCAACCTGATTGCCGTGCGGTAGAATTTTCCCTTTAGGTTATGGGGCATTGCCGAGATCACATAGAAACACAGTATCACTCTACCATTTCAACCAACATGCTTTAATACTATGAGCCACATCTCCATCCAATACTCCATCTTTTTGGATAATAGACCCAAGATAGACGAAAAAAAGTCAGAAGCTTGGACAATCTTTCTATTGAATGTGATCACCCCTACCTCTCGGCTTCCAACTCTGCTCTCAGCTTCCAACTCCGCTGAACTTACACTCCAAATATTTAGTCTTGCTTCTGCTTATTCTAAAACCACGAGATTCTGAAGCTTGTCTCCATAATTCCAACTTACTTTCAATACCTTATTTTATCTCATCAAAATTGCATAATATCATATGCGAACAACATACACCATGGTAGCTCATCTTGGATTCACCTCGTCAATTCGTCCATTCTCAGAGCAAAGAGAAAGGGACTAAGTGCAGAACCTTGATGCACTCCAATCGTAATACGGAACTCTTATGTCGTCTCAACACTAGTCCGTACACTTGTACTAACTCCATCATACATGTCCTTGATGATATCAATATATTTCTTTGAAATGCCTTTCTTTGCTAAAGCCCACCAAAGTACCTCTTTTGTACTTTATCATACGCTTCTCCAAATCAACGAAAACCGTTTGTAAATCTTTCTTTTTTATCCTGATATTTCTCCATGATTTGTCTCATAAGATAGATTGCCTCCATAGTCGATCTTCTGGGCATAAATCCAAATTGGTTATCCAAACTATTAACCATTCTCCTTAGCCTTTGTTCAACTACTCGTTCCCAAAGTTTCATAATATGACTCATTAGTTTGATCCCTCGAGAGTTGGCACAATCTTGGATATCACTTTTGTTCTTATAAAAACATCTCCAAACTCAATGAGTATGCCATCCGGCCCCACGGCTTTCTTCAATCCTATCTTTTTCATTTCCATTTCCACTTCACCCTTTGAATTCTCCGCATAAAATCTCGATTAACCATACTCGAAGAGAAATTTAAATCTCCAATATCCTGCTCTTGATCGCCATTGAACAAGGTATCAAAGTACGACCTCCACCTATCCTTCATCTTCATTTCCCGACTGAAACTCTTTGGTCTACGTTCTTCACACATTTAACCATCTCAATATCTCGTGTCCTCTTATCCCTCATACGAGCAAGTCTATAGATGTCCTTTCTCTCTTCTTTTGTATCCAATCAAGCATAAAGTTTCTTATTCATCTTGGCTCTAGCGCTTCTTGCGGTTTTCTTTGCTTCTCTTCTAGCCTGTTTATACTTCTCATAATTCTCATCGCTCATACAGTTTCCCAATAATTTGTAGCATTTTCGCTTGCTCTTTGTAGCTTGCTTTACTTCCTCGTTCCATCATGATGTGTCCTTACTAGGTGGCACGCTCTCCAGTGACTTTTTCGTCACCTCTTTTATGGTATGCTCCATCTTAGTCCTAAATATAGGCACAATGTGAAAACAAAGCCAAGTACAAAATATGAAGATCCCCACTTAAAATAGCGTCAGAATCTCAAAATATTTAATATTAATCCAACTACATTATTTTGCATGCCGTGGTTGCCTCTAGTTTCTCACTTAAATCAACTATCTTACACATGAGATTACCATGCAAACATATACTCCCTCCGTCCCACCTCACTGGAGATCTAAGAGGTGGACACAATAACTAACGAAAAATAATAAAGTAAAAATGTGTGGTAGAAAATAAAAAGAGAGAATGGGTGGGATAAATAGTAGTGTTGGTTGAATAAATTGAGTGGTGGAAAATGAAGAGAGAGAATGAGTGGTCGGGTAGTTTGAATATAAAATAATAAAAAGATGGCTATTTTGGGGAGTCTCAAGTGAAGTGGGATGGACTAAAATGGAAATAAGTGTCAAGTGAGGTGGGACGGAGGGAGTACTCGGTAACTTACATCCTATTCGTCAAGCTTTTAACCAATATAGTCAGCAGCCTTTCGTCCAAAATCAATGAGTAAGGAGTAAGTGCCATTGACAACACAACAACAATTATGACAAGTTTGTTTAGTCCACTGCGAAAAATGAGGGAGCAGTTGAATGGTAAGATAGCACATAACATACGCAGAAAAGTATGAGCATAAGTTTCCTGTTTGCGAGTGAAAAGACTACAAAACCAAATTCGCCTCCCTGCGACAGAAGCAACCCTATCCTCACACTCTCTTGTGTAGTCAATCCAACCGGAGGACCTATTGTTGTTATAATTAGCGTCTTGATAACTATTAAACCTGCCAAGAGTGACAGCACATTCAGCCACTCTCGAATAAGAAGCTGCATATGAAAAAGATTAATGTGAATTCCAACTTCCTTATTGTTTCTCAAGCTTGACAACAGAGTTTAGATAGAACCCTAGAGCAGTTTCCAAATTAGTTAGGCACCTTTTGTCTAGAATTTTCAATAAAGTATTTCATTTCCAATGTCAATTTCACACTTGGAATTGTTCAAATATATATACTTCTGCATGGTACATTAACATGATAAAGAGTTAAAAGCACCATCTCAGAAAATTATATCCTATGTTACATTATCAGTTTAATTTAGAAAGTCAAAGGTATTTCTTTTTCAA
Organism: Campanula takesimana; assembly: GCA_026119855.1. Lineage (NCBI taxonomy): Eukaryota > Viridiplantae > Streptophyta > Magnoliopsida > Asterales > Campanulaceae > Campanula > Campanula takesimana. Next base: position 176,056 of record JAOWBW010001578.1, on the reverse strand, counting down.
TAAGTATTGTTGAATATGGAAAGGGCCTTTTGGTAATATGGAGGAAGTGATGGAGAGGAGGTTCAGGTTTGCATGGTGAAGGAGTTTAAGCACAAGATCTGAAGTGCTCTATCTTATTCTATTTTGACTTTCTTTTGGTCAACTTGATCGATAAAATTATGCAAGTAATTATCCTTATGAAAACTTACGAGCTATCATTAATGGTGTATCAATTGGACTATATTATACACCACAAGGGATAAACACCAATAATACTCTCACAAGCAAACTAGAGACAAAACTACAAAGGGGTGCTTTCAGATTTACAGATTTCATGTCGAAGAGCTACTTGCTTCAGAGCGGTAGCTGTTTCTAGCTGAGGAGATGTATTTGTGAGGGACGTGAGAAATCTTCCAGAAATCTACTCCTCCATCTGCCTCACATCGCCTTTCAAGATCCGGGCATTGATTAATAGACAAGTGCTGTAGTGCAGTGAGACAATGAATAGCCACTGGCAAAGATTTCACATTCAGACAATCTGAAATCGCCAGTGATCTCAGAGAGGTAAACTTCTCAAACCACTCTGGTAAACAGCTCAACTTGGAACAACTTCGAATTTCTAAACTTTGTAATCCAGTAACATATTTCAGACCCTCGGGCAGGTATGATAGCTCGGGCAGGCTTATGATAGTCAAACTTCTCAAGACCGAGAGGTGTTGTAAGCTGTCTGGTAGAGATACTATACTTGGACAGTACATTATGGTTAAGTGCTCTAAAGATTTCAGATGTTGAAATCTCATTGTGAGAGAAGCCAAGTTTCTGCAGTTTTCAATTGATAAGTTCTTTAGGGAGCACAAGCCGCCAGCTTCTTCCTCTGACAAGGTTGTCAGACTGTGGCATTCTGTCACCTCCAACGAGACCAAAGAGGTAAGGTTATGGAGACCATTTGGCAAGGACGATAATGCTTCACACCAACGGATGGTCAAGATTTTCAGAGATTTCAGGTTTTGTAAAGTCGAGGGCAGAGATCGAAGCTTCGGGCATGAGCTTATCTTTAGAGACTTTAGAAGAACGTTTCCACCAAGCAATTCTTCTGGCAGAGAGAGCAGATCTGGGAATTCTTCGATCGTAAGAGTGGAGAGGAGAGATGACTTTTTAACAATGTTTAATATTGCTGGTTTGCAACCTTGTAGCTCCAGATGATGAAGAGACAAAAGCTTTGGCACTTGCAGAAGGTTCGGACACTTCTTTAAAGTAAACTTGCTCAATCTTGGAAATAAGTTTCCCCCTTCCATGCTAAACCAACCCTCTAAAACCGGAAAGTCAATGATGGTCAAATCTTCAAGTGATGGAAAGTATGCGGGGCTCTGCTCGCCATAAAACTCTGGGCCTATGTCTTTAATCTTATCAATTCCTTCCATGTGAAGAGACTTGAGTAGAGGAAGATGACCAAGGGATGGAAGATGAACACAACCTCTACAATTCTTCAACACAAGCAAGGAAAGGTTTGGAAGGTTCCATTGTGGAAATGCGAATCCCTTGTAACCAGCAATAAACAGTTTCTTAAGATTACGGTGGGGACGGAGGCACGACAAAATTTCTCCTGACATGACCGGATCTGTTTCCTTGTACCTTGATGGAGAGGAAGGTTTTGGTTCATGATCTTTCTTTCTCACTACGGACTGAGTGAGAGTGACTTCAGAGGAGGAAGTCATCTTCACATCTCCATTGTCATAACCCCAGCATAGTCCTAGGGAATGAACATGAGCTTTCTTTATCAGTTTCACATTTAAAGCTTCTCCAACTTGCATAACATTCTCCAAGTGCTTAATTGTTAGCTCACCTCGAAGATCTAAACTTCCCAACTCCCCAATACTTCTTCTCCTAGATGCAATATACATAGGCAATGTCTGAAGCTGAAGCAACTTTTCGAATCCATTTGGCATACGGAAAATTGACTCACATCTTGCTATATTGAGATGCCTTAAGTTAGTCATCTCACCTAAACTGGGCAACAAATTGAGATTTATGCAGCCAGATAAGTTCAGTGTTTGCAAAGAATGGAGATAAGAGAGACCAGCAGGTAATTGATCAATAGGAGTATTAGACAAGTCTAGGTACTTCAAACACTGTAAATCTTGTAACGTTTCTGGCAATATAGTTATGTCACAACCATTCAAATCCAGCACCCGTAAGTAACTCAAACTTAAAAACATCTTTGGCGGGATATCCACCAGTTTACCTCCTGAAAACAGAACTAGAAGGGTTCGTAAGTGTTTTGCTTCGTAAAGGGTTTCTGGGATCTGACATGAAATACTTCCCCAGTCACCTGACAAGTGATGGATATGTGCAAGCTTACTGGTTTGACAGCCACTATCAAGAATAATGGAATCATTTCTCGTAATAGATCTAGCAAGATCATAAAACAGATCATTCATTTTATACCTTTTCATTGCGTCGCCACTGCAATCCTTGACCTCTTCAAAGAAAGACATCCATGAAAACTCGTTGAAATATTCATCTCCAACGTCCTCCATTGTTTGGATTCCTCCATGTGGTAAAATCAAGCCTGCTGCCATCCATATGAGAATTAACTTCTCCTTTTTAATCTCATAGTTCTTGGGAAATAACGAACAAAAGGCAAAGCAATGCTTTAGATGCGATGGCAAATGTAAGTAACTCAACATCAAAGCGGGAAAAATTCCAGTTTGGTGGCATGCTTCCAAGTTCCAGAGCTCGCTTTTCTGCACAAACAGCCACTCATCCACTTTTCTTTTGAAACGCAACAAACTTCCAAGAGTTTTCGCTGCTAATGGCACACCTCCACATTTCTTCAGTATCTTTCTCCCAATTGCAGAAAGGTTTGGATATCGATCTTCTTCTCCATGAGAGAAAGCCCGCTTCTTGAACAAAGACCAACAATCATCCCCTGATAGGCTTGTCAAACGATGAGTGAAACCCGTGCAAGTTTCCATTATCATTGCAATCTTTTTGCTTCGGGTGGTGATAATGATCTTGCTTCCTTTAGCACCACATTGAAATAGTGACCATAGTTTATCCCACTCTTCCTGATCTTCGTTCCAAACATCATCAAGCACGAGCAGATACTTCTTCCTATTGACTATATCCCATAGCTTAGACTGCATTAAATCCATCTCTGATATATAACACATGCTCTTTGTTGCAGATACAATAGCAGCTTTAATGATCTTTTTCACATTAAAATCTTCAGACACAAAAACCCACATCCTCACTTCAAAATGTTGCACAACGGTTTCATCGTTGTATATTAACTGAGCAAGAGTAGTCTTCCCAATGCCTCCAATACCAACTATTGGAATCACTGAAACATTTCCTTCGTAATCAGATGGGGTAGGTAACAACAATAACAGATCCACAATCTTTTTCAGATCTTCATCTCTTCCATAAACCTCTGAATCATTTAGAAACGAGCCTGTCTCTCTCCCCTCCAACCGCGTATGAGCAACTCTACCGCCTTCCCTTAGGTGCAAGTTCAATCCTTCAGCTGCAGCCACCTCTAACACCTTAAGAATCTCTTTCAGCTTCTTTACACTAAAATATGCTCGGTTCACGTTGCCAGGATGACTTGCAAGAGCAGAACTTGAAAGAGCAAGACAGTTAACCAACACTTCAAGAAAATCCTCTGCTTTATCAACTGCATCTTTGAGCTGGGAAAGCCAAATTCTTACAGCCTTGTCGCTGATCTGACGCTCTTCTGCATCTTCAAGTAGAGCTTGGATCCTGGGGAGCGTTTGTTGTAGTTTGAGGAGGTTGTTCTTGAGTTCCCATCCATCATTAATCTTCTGGAGGAGTGGAGAAGCCAATTTGTCGAAGATCACCTGTAAAAGTGGGGATAAAACAATCTCTGCCATCTTTTTCTTCTTTTTTTCGGTTGCTAAAGAGGTCCTTTCTTCTTGCAGACTGTATCAAACAAATCTTGATTGATCTGGGCTGCAGAGTTCCGGGACAAAGATGACTCTTTTCCTAAATTGATGCAGGGGAAAAAGTGTGGTCCAAAACATGACAAAGGAGTACACAATAATAGACATTTTTGAGCTTTTAACTCATCAACTATGCAAGGGAGACATCAAGATATAAATAATTAAAAACAAAACTCAATAATTTGGCCAGCTTACAAGTTTTTGCACCACACAAAATTTCAACAGATGTTGACATAAAGGAGATTATTAACTTCAGCAATTCTGACTCTATATACAGATGTGAACATTAAGAGCAAAAGTAAAATGAAGTAAGGGACCCTGCATCAATCTTCTCTATACAGATATGTATTAACTAAGTAGAACTGTACTCGACTCCTGAAATCTAACGAAGCTAGACGGAGGGATGAATTTCGAGCGAAAAGGTGGGAATAATGAATATTTAATTTTAAATTCCGTTAACTCTTTTGGATGGAGTTAGGGGGTGGGGGTTAGATTAAAAAAAAGGATGGGTTAAAGAGGAGTTTCATAGAAGGTTTGGAAAGTGAAACTAGTGACGGAGAACCTGTTAGTAGAATTGAGAAGGGGCTGTAAGTAAATACTGGCAGAGTTAGCGCATTGATAACATCATCATCCAATAAGCTCGTATTTAACTGAGCATTAGTCTTCTAGTACCCTTAATTTCCACATTTGACTTCTAAAAAGAAAAAGAGAAGAAAACTACTTTGCTAATAATGTGATAATAGTGTTTCCTAAATACAATTCTAAACTAATCAAGCTATAGTAAACTAGATACTCCAATTTTGCTTTTTTCCTTTTTGGCACATCTCCCAGAATAAGTGTCGCGTTTCTTAATAATGAAATAATTTTGATGCAATTTCACCCTGGTACAAGCAATGTACATTTAAGTAAAGATCATTCGTTAATGCATTGACAAGTCAACTACAACACTTGTGTAGGACAGATGGAGTAATATTCTGTCCATTCCAAAATAAATATACATCTTCAGTCATGATCATGAAAAGAAAATAGACGCTCGTTTCAGTAATGGAAACTTTATGAAATCTTCAATCAGTAACTTCAAAGTACAACATTCCGGGATATAATACAGATTATACAATTATTACGACTCCCAGAGAATTAACTTATATACAGATATGTGGTGCTTGTAAGGCACAAAAAAATGAACCTGTGAATCGGATCCAGCAATCTTCCATAACGCGTAGCATAAACAGCTGCAGTGACCTTCTCCCTAAGTCAACATGTTGTCATCATCATCAACAAAAATGAGTGCTCAGAACTGTAGCCATGTTGCAAAAATAGAACATGATGATGCTTCACAAAAATGGTGGACTGTTTGAACCTTGAATTTGCTGGGATTACACTACTCTAAAACAAAGAATGAGATGAGAAGTAGAGATTAAAAACGTAGGAGTTTACCTAAAGCGTTCTTGAGATTCCGATTGATGGCCTTGACTAAGGCCTTGAAGATCCAAGAGTTTTGTGATGACTTTGGCTTGAAAAGATGAGTTTTTGGTGGTGTTTTGGTGTGAGGGGAGAGGAAAAACGGGATTATTGAGAGAAGGACTGACTAAGGAATTGTTAACCTCTTTTTTGTGGTCAAGGGATCATTAACTATCATTAAGAGAGTTTAGGGTTAAAAGACTCTTTATTTATAGGTTTAGATTGCTTAGGGACCAAGTATAGAGGTTTAATTAAGTAAGGAATCAATAGGAAACCTCCAGGAAGTCTCCTACTGATATGTTTCCCGGATTAGGAGGGTGATGGCCAAGAAAGAGATCGGGACGAAGAAGGAAAGTGGATTATTCCCGCAGACAGAGGAGATGTCTCGTACGAGACATTGATGTCTCGTACGAGGCATCCAGTGTTTTAATACTGTTTTGTCCTTATCTATAGTTCCGTTGTTCAGTTTAGCCCCTGACTAACGGATTCAGTTAGAAACTTAACGAAACATGACAAAACTAACGAGTTTTCATCCAAACACAAAGGCGAGACACGAGAGTAGTGTAATCATAAATGTGAGTTCAAAATGGGGTGTCTACACAGGGGGTGCAAATCAAGTTCCAATTTGGCTTGCGAGTTGCGTACTCGTGCATGTGCGCGTCCTGCGGACACGAATGTAGCACCGAATTTGCCTTCCTAGACAAGCCCACCTTTTGTTAAATTTTTTGATTTTGTGAATCAAAAATTAATGAGCAGTTTTGATTTCAAACGAGTGTAACTATCAAGGTTGTCTTAATTTCGTATTAAGTGACAGAAATAAAAACTGATCAAACCATAATTAATTGTGTTTAATTTCGGGTTAATGGCTGATATCAGTTTTGATTCTTGCCTTTTCACAGCTACAAAAGGGAGAGCTCACAGCTATTTTGTGACACACAAAAACAGATCCTCTACCATCTCTTTTTGTTGAATATTGCTTCAAATTTTCCTTTTGTCCTTCTTGCATATTACGAAAAGGTGATACTGTCCAAGCACATTTTCAACTCGCCGGGAAACTTAGGTGCAAAGTGCCCCCGGTCCACACGTTCTATCCTGGGAGACTAGCGTTCCAAGCAAACTCAAACACAAGTGGTGAGGGGACGCATGAGTCTTAAGGAGATAGTGACCAGCATTGGGGTCGTGCAAACAATGATCAATTTTACTTTTCTGTATTTCCAGTTTATTTTCAATTTATTATTCTGTAATTGTTGTTCTTTCTGTTGTAAACCGGTAACAAATTTCACTAAGACAAGGCGGTTCACTATCACATTATTACCATCCTGTAACCATGCGAGGTTGTATGGATGTGGGTGGACTTCAGACCGAAGAGATAATTTGTCAACAACATCACAAGAAATAACATTCTCAAATTAACCGGAGTCGATAATAAAGCGACATACCTTACAGTCAATGGAGCAAGTTGATTCGAGAATATATTGTGCCAAGCAAGTGCGACGGACAACGAGTAATATTGGGTAAGTATTCTTCTTGCATGGTAGTATCAAGTTGGAGATTGAGATGGATCGAGATCGAGATTGACCGAATCAAACAAGAGCGAGATCGAGATCAAGATGGAACCGAGTGAGATCGAGATCAAGACAGAACCGAACGAGATATGCAAATACATGCATTTATCTGATATTATTGACCAAATAATTTTCTGATTTGGCCGGATATGCCAATATCTTTCTATGTATAGTTGATTTGTTTTCCATACTTAGCCTTTAGGTTTGTGTATAAATAGGGGCTTATGCCATTGTAATTACTTGAGAGTGAATAAACACATATTAGTATCATACTCCTATCCACCGATTTCCTAACATGGTATCAAAGCCTCCGATTTTGGGGGCCTAATTACCCATACGCTTCCGTAATGAAACCATTGTTGTCATGGTAGGAAACATGGCGGAGAAGAACAAATGACGGGAGGAGCCCATTGAAGCCTCTTCGCAACTCGGTAAGTGCACGGCGAATGCGTTGAGGAGGGACCCGTTCGTGAAGACCAAATATGCTCCTACACGGAATGGATTGTGCGAGACAAATATGTTGGAGCACGACAAGAACAGAAACCGGCCCTGGCTATGATTGATTTTGGCATGCACTCATCGGAGAACGAGAACTCGACGGCGGCACAGGATAGAAGGAAGGCATCGATTGCGTGATCCCCATGAAAGATGACCAAGAAGCTCCTTACCGGTACAGATTGTGCGGGACAAACGCGTTGGTGTTAGGGCCAGAAACAGAAACTGTCATTGAAGGATTTGCAGCAAGTCGGAGAAAGAAGAAATCTGGGCTGCGTGACGAGGAGCTTGTGTGTTGAGTTGTTCTGACACTTGTGTGATCAATGTTGCAAACAAGTAACTGACGATGAAAGAAAAAATAAAAATTTGAATATTTCCCGTATTAATTCTCATTTTGGCAAGTTGAGTATCTATGTTGTACATCCTCCAACTTTAGTGAGGAGTTGGAGATCGATATGGATCGAGATCGAGATTGAGCGAATCATTACTCAAGAAAGTCTTGTTCTTAATACTCATCTTTAATTTAAGATCTCCATTAACTCTTTATCTCATTGACTTGTACTATATGAAATGGCTTTATTCTTAAAAATGTTGAGGTCACCTGAAGTCATTACTCTTGGTTCCATCATCTGGACTAATATCTGTAGAATGGCCTTCTTACTTTCTTATTTGTTAATCTAAATTTTTGCATCTTGTGATCTTTCCATGAAGTTGCTAACTTCTCTTTTTGTTGTTTTGGACGTCTTAAATCTACTCAAGAAAGTCTTGTTCTTACATTTTTGTTTATTCATTGAGGGTTCCATAATGTCAAGACACTCACCATTTTACTCCATTATATATCGACCCAGACGAGCTTGTGACAGATTTCAAGATTATTTTGTGCTTGCACCGTGGTACAGTGGAAATTTTGAGGCATACAATATGTGTACCAGAGCAACATCCAACATTCATTTTGGGACGGAGGAAGTATCATTTAGTCTATGCTACAACAATGTGATTAAGAGCTTCTCTTACCCCCTCCAAAGGCACCAGCCTCTGTTGTGCTTGTTACATAAATAATACTACCTCTGTCCCTAAATGAGTGTCCAAATTTCATTTTAAGGGACATTGAAAATTTCAACTTTGTGTACAATTTGGTAGCAAAGATTCATATATAATCTTGTAATCTACTTTCCAAACATTTAGTTTTGCACGTATAAAGAAACCGGTGAAAAAAATTTCGAAAAAAAACATTTAGGGACAAAGTTATGTTAAAAAAAAGACACTCATTTAGGGACAAAGATTTATTGAAAATGAACACTCATTTAGGGACATAGGGAGTAAATGGAAATGGAAATAACAAGAGATATGCGCAAAAAAAATAAAAATGCAAACATCTAAGAAAGAAGGGAAATAAAAAAAAAAAAACTAATGGATCGGATCCTTGCTGATTGGAAATCTGTTGCGAGAGTGTTTAGGAAGTGCAATTCTCAAAGGGTTTTTGGCCGTGCGTTACACTAGTTTTTATTAAAAGAGGCCCACTTTCATACTCAAAATGACTTTTAACTTATTATTCCCTACTCAATTTTCTCTCCTACCCCACTTGTCATACTAACCACACTCACTCAAACAATACTTTTTCTCAATTTTTATACTCAATCTAAAGTGTGTACTTTCAATAATTGAAACGAATGCAGTAAGTTTGAAAAAGGGAGAAACTAGGAATTTGAAAAAGAAATCACGAATTTCTAGATGATCATGGCCTTAAATTTAATCAAAAAGATAAACATTAGCTCTGACATAAATTAGTTGTATTAGTGACGCAGCACGGAAGAGATAGATATTTGCGATTAGCGCACTAATCACAAGAATTCACAAGCAATGAATCCTCAAACACAAATAACTGGAATCCACCAGAAAAGAGAAGAAATTCTCTATGAACAAAGTTCAATTGAATAAAAATAAGTTGTAGCCCTAGAACAATGAAAGAGGAGTATTTATACTCCTAACAAATAAAAACCCTAATTAACAAATAACAAAACCTAAATAAAACATAAATCCCAAAATTGCCCTAAAGTCATACGCAGAAAAACAATAAAACGCAAACAATAAAATCCTAGCGACATTCCAAGCGGGCGCCTGGTCACACCCAGGCAGGCGCTCGCGTTGATCAGAAACCCTCCGCCGGAAACAATACCAAGTAAGCGGGCGCTCGGGAGGCTTCAAGCGGGCGCCTGGAATGCTGCTCGTCGGGCGCCTGGAATGCTGCTCGTCGGGCCTCCTCGTCGGGTCTCCTCCTACATCAATTAGGGAAAACAAAAAGTCATAAACTAGCCAATAAAAATGCAAATATTATAGATAACTGATGCATATCAATGATAACTTGTGATATGATAACCTTTACAAGTTATTCACCATCAAACTAAAAAGGCTCAACTAGGTGAGAAATTTCAACGCCTCAAACACAAGTTCAACAAGCATTCCTTCGGTATTGTTTCTCATGATCCGCTCCATTCCTACCTTTGCACGTTGCTCGAACTTTCAAACAAGATTTGGGGAGAAATCAATGATGAAAATTTCCCGAAAATTGTAGAAGAAGTGATAGAATGTAAGAATTAGGGTATGATAATTTGTGGAAAAACATTGTGTCAATCTTATTCACATATGAAGTATATATATACAAGAGAGAATTACTTGGTGTGCAAGTAACGAGAATCCTAACCATATTTACATACGTATAAATAAAGGATAAATATAAAACAAATCTTCTAGACTAATCCGGAGATGCAGATGTATCTCTAACATGCCCCCGCAAGATGGACGACCGAGATGTGAGACCAATCTTGGAGGAGACTGATACAAACCGATCGCGGGCTAGTGGCTTAGTAAGAGCGTCGGCCAATTGATCATCACCGGAGATGTGAGTGACACGTAAGGAGTTGTTCTGAACATGCTCGCGTGCAAAATGGTAATCAAGACTGAGATGCTTCATACATGAGTGGAACCGAGGATTAGCGGCGACATAAGTGGCCCCAAGATTATCACAAAAATTTGTGGGAGTTGAGGGACAAGAAACAACAAGTTCGTGAAGCAAGTTTTGAAGCCAAAGTACCTCTGTTGTAGTATGGGCAACGGCTCTATATTCAGCATCCGTAGAGGAGCGAGCAAGAGTCTGTTGCTTCTTAGAGCTCCATGAAATAGGATTACACCCAAGATAGACAATGAAGCCCGTGGTAGAGAGAAAAGTGTCCTTATCACCAGCCAGTCGGCATCAGTGAATGCATGGAGAATCAAGGGAGAAGAACGGCGAATGAGAAGCCCAGTAGTAGATGTACCAGCAAGGAATCAGAGAACTCTTTTCAAGGCAAGCCAATGTTCTTCGGTGGGACGTTGCAGAAATTGTGACAACTGATTAACCACAAATGATATATCTGGCCGAGTGATAGACAAGTACTGAAGACTGCCAATTAGTGCTCGGTACTCGGTAGGATTAGAGAGAGATGGACTGGAGTTGGCGGATAAAGTGGGATGAACCACCATTGGAGTAGCTACAGGTCGAGCATCAGCTATATTAGCCCGAGTTAGAATATTCTGGATGTATTTATATTGACTTAAGAAGAGCCCTCCGGATGTGGTAATACCTCAACACCAAGGAAATATGACAGAGAACCCATATCTTTAAGAGAAAACCTGGAGGAGAATGAGGCAATAAACCTGTCCACAATACTGTTATTCGACACTGTGATAATGATGTCATCCACGTAAACAAGTAAATAAATGAGATCATGACTGTTGCGAAGAACAAATAATGAAGAATCTGAGACATAGCTGCGAAAACCAAGAGACAGTAGATATGTTTTGAGCTCATTATACCAAGCTCGGGGAGCCTGTTTGTTTCAGCCCATAGATAGCCTGCCGAAGCTTGCAGACATAAGAGGGAAAACGATGATCGACAAACCCCGGTGGCTGAGACATGTAAACATCCTCTGAGAGAGAGCCCTGCAAGAAGGCATTATTTATATCTACCTGTCAAAGTTTCCAACCATTTACTGTAGCAAGATAAAGAATAGTATAGACTGTTGCTGGCTTGACAACAGGACTGAAGATTTCTGAGTAATCAAGGCCGGGACGCTGGTGAAAACCCTTAGCAACCAAACAAGCTTTGTGTCGGGAGACAGACCCATCGGGGTTATACTTTGTGCGGTAAACCCACTTGCAACCAATTAAGTTTTGGGACGGAGAGGAGGGGACAAGATCCCAAGTATGGTTGTGCATGAGAGCGTCGTACTCTTGCTGCATTGCCGTATGCCAAGTTGGACTTTTTAAGGCGTGGGTGATGGTGGATGGCTCCGGGTCAGTTGGGTGAAGGGAGGTGTGAAGATTTAGTTTATGAATGGGGTTTGTTATATTGTTTTGAAGTCTGGTAACGGGACGGTTAGGAGGTAGAGTAGGTGAGGATGATGAAGACGGTGTAGGTGAAGAGCCAGGAGAAGAAGTGGCCGAGAAAGTGGTAGATTCAGCTGTGGAGGGTGTGGTGGCATTTTGGGCAGAACCCGAGATTGTGGGAGTGTTTAGAGGGGTTGTTAGGTCGGGTGGGTAGCTGGGAGTTGGAGATGGAGGATCGGCAGCGAGTGAAATAGTGGGAGTAGGGATAATGGGTAGAGAGTGGGAGCACCATGTGTCGGTGGGGAGTGAAGGTTTGGGCTGTGTGGTGGTAGAGGAGTAGGGGAAGATGTGTTCAATGAATTTGACATGTCGTGAAGTATAGATTTTGTGAGATATTGGGTCGAGACAAAAGTATGCACTCTGAGTTGGGGAGTAACCGACAAAAACACATGGGGCGGAGCAAGGATCAAGTTTATTGTTAGTGTAGGGACGGAGCCAAGGATAACAGAGACAGCCGAAACTGCGAAGTTTGGCTTTTGATTATGAAGTTTTTCGAACGGAGAAGTGAGGTGAAGAGAGGGTGTCGGCATCCTGTTGATTAGGTAACAGGCAGTGGCAAAAGCCAAGGACCAGAATTTTCTAGGCATAGAGGAATGAGTGAGAAGAGAGAGTCCTGTTTCAACGTGTCTGTGTCTCCGTTCGGAGTAACCATTATGCTCCGGAGTGTGTGGTGGGAAAGTAAAATGAGAGATACCATGTTGAGCAAGAAACGGGCGGAGACCAATATATTCACCACCATTGTCACTGTAAATGGTGATAATGGGTCGGTTAAAAAACTTCTCAACAAGGTTTTTGAAACGAGTAAAAACAGGGAGTGCATCACCTTTATGTTTTAATGGGTAAAACCAAATGCACTTAGAAAAATGATCAACGAAAATGATATAGTACTTGTACCCATCAAAAGAATGAAGCGGAGATGTCCACACATCACTGTAAATTATGTCAAGAGGACCATGAGACTGAATTGTATTATCAAAGAATGGAAGTTTGTGACTTTTATTGCAGTCACAAGAGTTACAATGAAACGAAACGAAACTTGGAATGTCTAAACTGAAATTCTTACTAACATAACGTAAAATAGAAAGGGAGGGATGTCCTAATCTATGATGCCAGTTTGAAGTTGAGGAGAGAGCAGCGGAATGAAGTGTCGGGGGAGACGGAAGCCACTCATAGACGCCAGATTTAGGTTGACCTTGGTGTATGATTGTGCATGTGCGAAGGTCCTTCACAATAAAAGAAGTTGATGAGAAGGTGATGGATGCACAATTGTCACGACAAAATTGAGATATAAAGATAATATTTCTAGAAAGGGACGGAACATGGAGAACATTATTAAGAGTAAAAGAAGTAGACGGAGAAGAGATAGAAGTGGAACCCGTATTAGCAATGTTTAAGCCAGAGCCATCACCGATGAAAAGTTCTTCGGTTCCTGTGTAGGGTGAATGAAGAGCAAGTGTGTCAAGATTATTAGTGGCGTGATGAGTAGCGCCGCTATCTAGGAGCCAAGAGGCCGGATTAGGGTTGTGAATCGAAGAGGTGTGAGCAGCTGGAGAGGGTGAGGGAGTCTGCCGGTATTGAGGCCGAGGGGTGTAACGTTTTGGGTTGGAAGGTGGTGATGGGAACACGGCATTAGGAAATTGCTGGCGGAAGGAGGCACACTATGACATATAATGACCACTGTTTCTGCACCACTGACACTTGCCGTTGTATGGTGCGGGTGACCTTTGGAAATTAGGGTTAGGGTTAGGGGTTGGTGGCGGGGTAGTGGAGGTGATAGTTTGGTGGGGTGGAGGCTGTCGGGTGTTGTTTTTATTGGAGAAGTTGACAGTGGCTGGGAAGGAAGGCAGAGACTGAGACTTGTGTTTAATGGTGAGTTCCCGGTTTAGCGGTTTTTCGTGAAGCTCGTTAAAGGTTATAGGGGATTCACGGCTCTGAACGGCTGTGACAACTGAATCAAACTCAGGGTCATTTAATTGGTCAAGGATACGATCAACAAGGTCTTCGGAGTCAAGGGGGCGGCCAAGCGTTGTTAACTGATCAGCACAAAGTTTCAAATCTTGCATGTAATCAGATATTGAGCGGCAACCTTTTGTTATACTGCGGAGACAATCTTTAATCTGCTTGAGATGAGAGCGAGATGGATTGGCATATGTTTTTGCAAGTGTTGTCCACGCATCATATGTGGTTGCACACTGAGAGATAAGAGGGACAAGAGGGGGAGATAGAGTGCCGGCAAAAGCACTTAGAATCAGTTTATCTTGCCTATACCAGGTGGAGTAGGCAGGATTTTTTGCAGGAGGAGGTGGAAGAGCAACAGCTGCAACAGCTTGCTCGGCTTCGGTGGCAGTGGCGGCTAAGGTTGGTGGGGGCGGAGTAATGAGTTGCGGAGGGGCTATTAGGGTTCCATCAATATAACCATATAGGTCGAGACCAATTAGGGTGGCTTCAATTTGAACCTTCCACGCAATATAGTTGGTGGAGGTTAGTTTAAGAATGTGTGAGAGAGAGACGACAACGAGCGGCTTGGTTGGCTCGGCGGTGTTTGGGAGGAAGAGGCTACTTTTGGCAGAGGCCATGGGACTGACGTGAAGAGAGAGAATTTTTTTTTAGGGTTTATGGATCTAAGCTCTAGATACCATGATAGAATGTAAGAATTAGGGTATGATAATTTGTGGAAAAACACTGTGTCAATCTTATTCACATATGAAGTATATATATACAAGAGAGAATTACTTGGTGTGCAAGTAACGAGAATCCTAACCATATTTACATACGTATAAATAAAGGATAAATATAAAACAAATCTTCTAGACTAATCCGGAGATGCAGAGGTATCTCTAACAGAAAGGATTATTACTAGTATTGGTGATGGTAACCCTGATACAACACGGCTGACTGAAGGGGAAATGTGGATGTTGAACTGAATGGGAGATGTGGATGTTAAAGGAGTCGATTATGATGATGGGGCCTCATTATGAGGAGGATAGATTTGAGTTTACGTATCCTTATTTGAATTCAACGCAGTAGCGCTAATTGAATTCAACTTTTTCTTAAAACTAATATTCATACTTTCCCTCTCAAAGAAACTTGTTCAAATAAGGATATGTAAATTCAAATATATCCTTCTCATGATGAGGCCCCATCATCCTAATTACCTCCTTCAACATCCACATTACCTCTTTGGTCAACGGTCAACCGTGTCGTCTCAGGGTTATCATCACTACTACTAGTATTAATCCTTTCTTCTACAATTTTTGGTAGATTTTCATTATTGGTTTCTCTCCAAATCTTGTTTGAAAGTTCGACCAACGTGCGGAGGTGGGGATCAAGCACATCATGAGAGGCGGTAGTAGAGGCATGCTTGTTAAACTTATGTTTGATCAGGTGTCGGGTTTTCTCACTTAGCTGAGCCTTTTTCATTTTATGGTCAATAACTTGTAAACCCTTACGATATTTATGACCCAGTTGCACATCATGAGAGGCAGTAGTAGAGGCATGCTTCTTAAATTCAATTATATCCTGCAAAATAGAAATCTCATCTAATTGGATGAAAACCCTTTGAATCGGGGAAGACGATTTAGCAACTGGGACATAATCAGAATCCTTAGAATCCACATCCTTGTTTTTCTTCTACTTGTTCTTGTTTTGGTTGGCATTGGAACAAGAATTACTTCACTTTTTGTGAGTTGGAATTAATAGAGAAGATGAACCATTTTTCTTCACCATTGATGGATTGAATCCAATCAAAATAGACACAAAGAAAAGAAAAGAAAAGAGAGAAAGGTACATATGATGAGGTGAGTTGTATTTGAAGGTCGACACCTGATATAGTGGAGCAATCAGAACTAAAAGTGTGGGGGATCGGAAGAGTCTCGTTTCTCCAAGTTTCTACCAGCAAATTTGGCTATGTAAAGTTTATCATTGATATACATCACTTACCTATAGTCTCGGCATTTTTAGTGGCTAGTTTAGTTCTACACACATTTTTTATCCCTAAGACATTTTTTTCCCTAATACAGGTGATTCTGAGCTAATATTTATCTTTCTGATTAAATTGAAGGTCATGATCATCAAGATTTTCATGATTTCATTTCTAATTTTTCTAGTTACTCCGTCTCAATTGTTGTAACTACACACTTTAGATTGAGCATGAAAATTACGTAAAAATCTTAATGGAGTGATTGTTGTGAGTATGACAAGTGGGGTAGGAGAGAAAAAATAGAGTAGAGAATAGTAAGTGAAAAGTTGCTGTGAGTGTGAAAGTGATCTATTTTTATAAAAATAAAGAAGTACTTCCTGATGCCCCTCCTCCCACTAGGGCTGTAAACGAGCCAAGCCGAGTCGAGCTTTGGGGTGTCGAATCGAGCTCGTGAGCTGCTCGCGAACAACTGGAGTCAATATCGAACTCAAGTTTTAACAAGCCGAGCTCGAGCTTAGACTTTTTTCTCTATAAAAGTGTGTTCTTAACGAGCTTATTGAGTCAAGTTCGAGCTTATCGAGCCGATTTCGAGTCAGTCGAAAACAAAAAATTCAAGTTTAACGAGATTATCGAGCCGAACTCGAGCTTTTAACGAGCTAAACGAGTCAAACACTATCGGCTCGATTACTTAACGAGCTTGAAACTCGGTTCGAGCTCGAGTCGAGCTACAGCTTTTTCGAGCCGGTTCACATAACAGCCCTAAATCCCACTACTCATAAAATATAGGATTACATAATAATTCTTAATCCGTGCCTCTGACTCATCAGTTGTACAATCAAGATATAAATAATACTGTAGAAAACAAAACTCAATGATTTGGCCATCTTATAAGTTATTGCACCACCACCCAATATTTCCACATATGTTGACAAAAAGGAAATTACTAAGAGAAGCAAATCTGCTTTATTTACAAATGTTAAAATTAAGAGCAAAATGTAAAAATGGAGTAATGAATCAACTCTATGAAAATACAACCTTTTTCATAGATCTAAAGTAAGCAGCTGCATCAATGGTTCTCTACACAGGTATTATGACTCGGGAAATCTCAAGAAGCTAGACAGAGGAATAAATTTTTCATGCAAAAAGAAGAGGGGTGATTAACTATTTTGGATGGATTTAGGTGTTTGGGATAAATGAAAAAAATGGTAAAAATGATGGGTTAAAGAGAAGTTTATAAAAGGTATGGGAAGTTTGAAGCAGAACGAGCGTAATAACGATGTCAATTCACGTGCCATGTTTTCGATGCTCTCCGGTTAATCAACCAAGGGGATCAAACCACAACGATTGCTCGCAAGACGTTGATGGAGTCGAAGAAGAATGGGGCTTGAGTTGAGTACGTGAATTTACACAAAAATGCAACAAGCTTGTTAAGTAAATTGTCCACCTTATTTCTGATTTGATTTTACACAAGCAATTTTTTTTGAGGCAGTCGCGTATACCTGCACTACTCATTAAAAAAATCATCAAAATAAGATCTTTACACAAGGTCGGATATGAACTTGTTTAATTGTTTGAAGAGGATACACTGATTTCTGATGTTGAATAAAAAAAAATGAAGAGGAAGAAGAACAACTCATAGAAAACTAGTTTGAGAGTTTACCTACTAATTTTTCTTCTAAAATGTTGATGGGGATGGAAGAAGATGGAGACGAAAGATAAAGCTCAAGAAAGGCGGAGATTATGACACCAAAATTCATGTCCAAAGAACTCGCAGAGTAATGACAACTTTATGATATTTTCTTTCAGTAACCTCAAAGTACGACGTTTTGGGATACAGAATATACGATTATTACAACTCCCAGAGAATTTACTTTATATACAGATATGTGGTTCTTGTAAGGCACAAAAAGATGAACCTGTGAATCGGATCCCAGCAATCTTCCATAACGAGTACACCTTCTCCCTAACTCAACATGTTGTCATCATCACTCATCAGCAACAAAAATGAGCGCTCAGAACTGTTGAGCCATGTTGCAAAAATACAACATATGATGATGCTTCACAAAAAATGGACTGTTTGAGCTTTGAATCTGTACAATACAAATGTGGGCATACTACTTTCTCAGCAATGTGTATTATCTTCATTGTTAACGTGGAACCCCGTTACTGTTTTCTGTATCATCAATATCACAATATAAAACGCCTCTGCCATCTTCGGATTGATTGACCTCTGTATTTTGCTCTGATTGATCGACTTCCTCGTTTGACATTGAAATGCGATTTCTATCTTGTTGGCTGACACGCAATGAATCTTCACTTGTTGAGAGTGATGATACAGGGGTTCGTGTCCCTACAAGATCTGCAACTCTCACCTAGTCCACCAAATCACATGAAACAATTTAGCACATGCAAATAAGTTTACGGACATTTATATGGCTTTACAAAGTAAATGTATGTATCGCATCCTCATGTTACTGCGATGCTACAGAAGAAGGTTATATAGTCCCTAAACAGTAGCAGATAGAGGAATCCAGCGGACCAAATCTACAAGTATAAGATATCCACTTAGCTAATACTCCCTCCGTCCCAAAATGATCTTCACGTTTGACTATTCAAACTTTTTAAGGATATGAACACTTGCTTCACTAGACATGTTGTGTTTATGCACATTTAAGCCTAAATTGTATAAATAGGAAGAACTTTTTAGGACAATGAGAAATGGTAAATGAGATCATTTTGGGACGGAGGGAGTAGTAGCCAATATTAAACTCTATATTTACATAATGGGGCTAGAGTTTCCAGTTTATTTAAGCTTCAAATACAACTTTAAATAGTTGCTGCAACGATGTCAGCCTTTGATCATCTGGGATGAACCAATCAATTATGAAGCATCTTCCCCACTTCTGTTATTTTTCTGCCTTTTAGTTCTTAGTCTATACATATTTAACATAAAATACATTAAGCTGATATCTTGCTCATAAAAATATACTCCCTCTGCCCCGGGATATATGTCATAAGCTTTTAGTTGTGTTTCCTTGATTGCCCCAATCTATTCATATGGGTAGAGTGACACCTCCTATGGCATTGCAATGCTTGTGCCTATTAGAATGGGTAGTATAGAAAGATCACCAAACTTCATACCCTATTTTTAGTAAGACGACATTTAATTTGGGACAAACGAAAATGGAAAGTAGGACATTTATTCCGGGACAGAGGGAGTAACTAAAATGAGAATTATAAGTTTACGCATTGAAATCATAATTCATTCAAGTGTTTACGATTATGTTTGATGATTAACCTAGCTAGTTTACTTATCTTCCCAAAGTGAGTCTTGATGACTAATGGTTACTTATGCTCAAATGACGCATTATGCATGGCCAAGGCGTAATTCAGATACATACACATTAATCATGCAATCTCGCTGTTCTCGCCTTCAGACGAGTTCAACAAATCGAATCAAATTAATGCAAACTCATACTTCGTGATGTGGCCAATGGAATATTGCCACATAAATGGCCCTGATTAAGTTGGAGAAATACATCAGATGACTAAGATGGTCAAAGCCCAACGGTAATAACTCAAGGACCACATACCAACAAAGGGGATCCGGAATGATCAATCGTACAGTACCTCAACATGAAGTCGTGGTGAACTTTATTCGGTAGAACAAATAACCCTGATAGGCATCAGAGGGAAACATCCAATGGTCATGACTTCCGTTTTATACTCCCTCCGTCCCAAAATGATTTTTGTGTTTGACTTTTCAAACTTTTTAAGGATATGAGCACTTTCTTCACTAGCCAGCCCAAATTGTAGAAATGGGAAGAACTTTTTGGGACAATGAGAAATGGCAAATGTGAAGATCATTTTGGGACGGAGGGAGTATGTTCTATTGTTGCACCAATATGGAGTTATCTGAAGTATTAGATAGGCATCTGAGATCAGGAGTAAGGTTGCGTTTGGTGTATCAAGCATCAAGTGCAGATGCTTAACAGAATATAGGAGTAATTTGGAGGTGTGATGCATTTGATCACATTGAGCACTAGATGTTGAATGTTGAGTGAGACTCTTAATCGTTAAGCAAGGATTTTGATTCTCAATCATTAAGAGGATGTTGGACATATTCATGTTGAAAGAAAGAATTAAATCATGCATCCTACCTCCAAATTACTCTACATTGTATTAAATGCAACCTAAGTCTTCATGGACTAACCTATGACAGTTTAGACCTTTGCTATGATAGGGGACAATGGGTGAAGGAACCCGTCAGGGGACACATAATTTACCATATATAGCGGGTTCAGCACATCTATGAAATGAGGTTTATTTCATTAATGAGACTTATCTATTACAAATATTCATCGATGTCAAAGTCCCTAGACCGAGAAAGTCGACTCTTTCCTTTCCTCTCCTACAAAGAAAGTTCTTGATCATTACCCCTACTTCAAGACTGTAATTGGGTACTGGTATCCACGGTATAGTAGTGTCAAACTGAAACCAAATTTCCAAAATACCATCCGTTCAAGGGGAAACTATACCTTCTACAAATTCTATCAGGAACGAGGTCCAGATAACAAAGATAACTAAAGATGTGAAAACAATAGAAACAGAGGCATACTTAAAATGATATACTCCCTCCGTCCCACCTCACTTGAGACCTAAGAGGTGGGCACAATTACTAAGGAAAAAGAATAAAATAAAGAAAATGTGTGGTAGAAAATGAAGAGAGAGAATGAGTGGGGTTAATAGTAGGTTGGTTGAATGAATTGTGTGGTGGAAAATGAAGAGAGAGAATGAGTGGGTGGGTTAGATTGAATATAAAATTATAAAAAGAATGCCATTTTGGGGAGTCTTAAGTGAAGTGGGACGGACCAAAATGGAAATAAGTCTCAAGTGAGGTGGGACGGAGGGAGTATAGTCGTGTAATTACAGTTTTCATTAACTGCTCCAAAACCGGAATTATTGTCAAATAACGATTGAATATGATTATGTAAGTAGCATCACCTGCAATGGTTTCATAACATCTGTCTCTTGAACACTGGTTTTGGTAACGGCTTGAGCTTGTAGCTCCATTGAATCTCGAACAAGTTGACTCAAAAACGATACATCATCAGACATGACACCGAGCCCTTTCAGTAGCTTAGAGCCAAGCTGTAAACTTGTCTGCAAGAAATATTTGGACATGGTGAGAATGGCGAGGCATGTCCCCATAGTATTCTCAAACAAGAAGATTAAAAGCAATGAAGGGGGATATGATACCTCTGCATTTTCAAGAATAGCGTCTGTTGCCCCTGCTTCCTTCAGATCTAAGAGATGAGAGAGGTCTTGTGCGCGTGCATATATTGGAACCTGCAGAAATGAGTTTTACTAGGAGACGTAAATTAATAAACCATCAAACAAATTGGTATATATTGACATGGAATTATGCAGCAATGTTACGGGGCGAAGGTAAGAGGGGGGGGGGAGACTGTGATGAAACAGTAAAATACCCCAGGAAAGGCAAGCCGGATTCTCTGAACAGATTCAATTGTCTTCTGCCTTCCCGTGTACATGACCATGACAGCTTTAGGAGAAGAAATACCAGCAGACTGCAATACTGCTGGACGTGATCCATCGCCATAAAGAATGGGGAAACCAAGTTTTCTAGAGGACTGTTTCATGAGACTAACAAGTGTCAGTTACCACTCAGCAAAATCTTGTCTTGAGCATTCAAAATGGTGAATGAACATCTCCTAATAACATGGGCAAAACGAAAAACGGCTGTATCTTAAACAATCATACATGTCAAATATAATTTTCTTGACAAAGTATAATCATTAAAAGAGCCTTAATGTGTCAGTTATTCGACGTACAAAATATCTAAGGAATCTAGCTATTGAACCCATTCATGCTTTGTGGAACAGAATTATTCAGTTACTCTAACAGACCTAGTGGAAACTCAGATAATTCAATAGTAACCGACTCTGGCATGCTGGAAATTTCGTATGCATGAAGAAAAGGAACAGTATGGTGTCTTATGTTTATCCTCGGCCCCATGCAAAAAAAATCTCTCACTTCAAACAGTGGCGGAGAAAGGAATTTTTTAAAAGGGGGGCAACATTATCTTGAACATGAAATATTGTTACGTAATATCTAATTTTAATTTAAAGGGGGACAAAAATTTAATATGGTGTAATTTTTCTTAACTAAAAGGGGGAATGTTATACTCCCTCCGTCCAGCACAAGTGAGACTAATTTCCTTTTCAGTCCGTCCCACCACAAGTGAGACTCTCCAAAATGGAAATGTTTTACTATATTTATATCCAACCAACCCCACCATTTAACCCCACTCATTCTCTCTCTTCATTTTCCACCACTCAATTTATTCAACCAATACTACTATTTACCCCACTCAATCTCTCTCTTCATTTTCTACCACACATATACTACCTTTTTCTTAATTATTGTGCCCCACAAGTTGGTCTCACTTGTGGTGGGACGGAGGGAGTATATATTAAGGGTAAATGGCAATATTCTTCAAATCTTCAAGTATTAAATTGACAATTATGGAAAAACAAAGGGGGGCAATTGCCCCCCTTGTGTAAAGGGTGGCTCCACCAATACTTTTAAGACATTAGTCTATTATCTAGATGACCAGACAATTTACTTTCTTCCTTTTTTAGAATGAAAACAACCGTGGATTGTTATACACTAGTATGAACATAATACTACGGACCTTCACCACAGAAAGATCAAGATCGAATGCCACATAAGGCCATCCCGCAATGTCGCTATCTACTCCAGAAGCTAGCGGAGTGGACAAGAAGTTGGCAAGAACCTGCATATTATAATGCTTGTAACTTGTAAGTACAAAGCATTGGAACATCAACAGCTTAAAATCTTAGTAGAACAGTGGCAGCACCTGCCCCATTTGTCCAAATCCAAGGATGACAACTGGATCGCTCGCATCAAAGTTCACCATGTCAGCAGGTTTCTGCAATGATTCGATTTCAATCAAAAGAAGTTGAATACATTATAAATCTAGGCACAATAAGAAAATAAAGCCGAGTAAACAATATGAAGATCCGCGCTTAAAATAGCATCAGAATCTCAAACAATTTAATAATTGTCCAAGTACATTAGTTTGCATTCCGTACTGGTTGCCTCTAGTTTCTCACTCAAATCAACTATCTTACACTTGAGATTAACAGGCAAATATATACTTGGTAACTTACATCCTCTTCGTCAAGCTTTTTACCAATATAGTCAGCAGCCTTTCGTCCAAAATCATTGAGTAGAGGAGTAAGTGCCATTGACAACACAACAACAATTATGAGAAGTTTGTTTAGCTCGAGCGGAAGTACCCCAAGCCTGCGAAAATGAGAAGTAATTTAATGTTTAGGTAGAGCACATTAAATATGCAGAAAAGTAATATCATAACTTGCCTGTTTGCGAGTGAAAAGACTACAAAACCAAATTCGCCACCCTGTGACAGAAGCAACCCTATCCTCACACTCTCTTGTATAGTTAATCCAACCCGAGGACCTATTGCTGTTATAATTAGCGTCTTGATAACTATTAAACCAGCCAAGAGTGACAGCACATTTGGCCACTCTCGGATAAGAAGCTGCATAGGAGAAAGATTAATGTGAGTCTCAACTTCCATACCGTTTCTTAGGTTTAACAATAGAGTTTTAGATAAAACCCTAGTAGTTTCAAAATTAGTTAGGGACCTTCTGTAACATTTTCAGTAAGTATTTTCTTTCTCAATGCCAATTTTGGGTTTGACACATGGAAATGTTCAAATATATATATATATATATATATATATATATATATATATATATATATATTCAGAAAATTATATCCTGCTTAAAAAAAATTGTATCCGATGTTAAATCATCAGTTTAATTATGAAAGTCTATGGTATAAAGAGTTTCAAAAAGAATATTGCTGCAGTTCTATGGTGTAAAGAGTAACCATATTCTTTTCTTGTTTGGTGGTACTTGCAATATTTTCCAGTTAATAAGCTGCATATGCTGATAAAAGTTAATGGATCTTTTATTCCAGTGGAAGTCACTTACCTAACAGAACTTGCAAACAATTTGCTCAAGACAGATGTAAAGGTCAACATTTAGAATTACCTGTGTATCAATAGAAGTTCCGGTGGTTACGAAGAATAACCCAAGAAGTAAGCCTCTAAAAGGCCTTATGTCGGCTTCAATTTGTGTACGGAAATTTGTTTCAGCTAACAATGCCCCAGCCAGAAATGCTCCAAGCTGGACAAGTAAACCAATTTTAATGACTATCAGTCAATTTACTTATATATATATTCTTCATTAACCATACTGTAAGCAGTGATAAAATAAATAGTAAACCGTGTCACTGAAGCCCAACTTCTGTGTTAGAAGGGATGTTCCAGCAACAGTCAGCAGGCAGAGAGCAACAAATGCTTCGGAGCTTCTTGCTTCTGCAACAACCTGAAACATAAAAAAACATAATTTGAAAAATACATGTATTTGGAGTTTTAATTTGTTTCAATGCAAGACTGCACACCTCAAAGACTCGCCTCAGAAGGAATTTTCCTCCAAAAGAAATCAAACCAAGTCCACCTAAAGCCTTCAAACTTTCTTTAGCAAGCATTGGCCAAATACTCTCCTCCACCAGATTCTGCAGAATATGTTTACAAAGGCTCAAACATTTTTTGTTGGACTGAGGACAAGTGGACAACTTTATGACTCTTACAAGAAATAGCATGCATGATGTTAAATAATTCAACTTCTTTTTTTTCGACATCGTTTTACAAGAAGGAAAACGAAAAATCCAAGACGAAAAAGAAAACTCTTAACACTTGAACCGGAATAAAAATAAATAAAATGGATACTGTTGCCTAAAAATTTTGTTTTAAAAAAAATATATTCATGGAGCATTCAACAAAACCTGAAAATGAAATAAAAACTCTCGTATAATGTGACTCAACTCAACTCAGTCCTTGTACCAATTATCAGCTATATCAAACATATAGTATTTTTACTAACTAATCCTCAATTCCTCCACAGCTACTTTATATATTCAAAACACCCCAAAAATTCCCATATATAGCATCAAACAGAAAATCTCCTACATCAACAAGTTGGGAGGTCATGGCCATTCTTAATAGGTGATATTTGAGAAGGCAAACTGAAAAGTGAACATCTTTTTAATAACTATGCATATTCATGAGGGAGGCTATATACTGAAGCACCGACAATTGACATACGACTCAAGATATGTGGGGGCCTTCTTTCTCTTTTTGGCATTTTTTGACAACCCCCCCCCCCAATTCTATGAGCACTTTAACGGCAACATGGTATGACACTCATTACTCCCTCTTAATGATAACTGAAGCTGCTCCTTATTCACGTGGACTCTTTGGATGGGGAATAGGATAAACTTCATGGGTTCTCAATCCCATACACAAGTTATCCTTTATTACGCTCAGCATTCTATTTAACGAGTTCCTAGTGTGATTATTCTTTTTGTGTAATTTATTGGATATATGGAGTTGGATGCTTATCTGATTTATCCTTGCTCGTTATCTTTTCTCTGTTTTTTTCAACAATTGGCTCTGTTTTTTGAGAGCCCCTTCTTAATTCTTCTGTACGGGTTAGCCCCCTTAGAAATTTTTATTGCATATATTACTTTTTCACAAAATGACCCAGACATCAGTAAGAAACCTGTTAATCTTCGTTACAAATTCCACATCAAAGTGTAAGAGTATAATATACATTATTAGGCTCTTTAGTAACAGCTGATTTAGATAAGCTCATAACTTAAACCTAATTTAAAAAATTATAAAATTGATTTATTGATAATTAATACAATGGGCCTAGCAATAATTTGATGCCAATTCTGTTGGTCTTCCTTGTGCATTTGCAGAGATGAACCAGACAAATATGGAACTTCAATTTATCTTGGAAGATGCTAACATCATTAGTATGGTCTGGTGACTCAATCATAGAGGATCTATCCATGATTACAACGATTGGAAGATAAAAAAGATTTGATTTAATGAGCCGACACTTTCCTTGAAAAATACTAACTTGCCTTAATAATAATCTGAATCGTTAACTGCGATCTTACAGAAATTGATTACATTTTGGTGCCATAAGTTATCAGTGAATCAAATTTTTGCAAGTTGTATGATTTTCCAGTTAGTTGGTCTGCGTCTGTCGATTAAACTTAGAATAAAGAATAGCACATAAATAGACCCTAATTAAATTTGTCTCTTTCTTCAGGTCATACCAGGGTCACAGTTGGGGCTAGTAAACACTTCAACCTGTATACAAATGATGTGACTAACCAAAAGAACTTATTTATAAAACAAAAAATGTGACAGAGCAGTTTTGATTTCTTGAAAAATGAGTATCAAGAACCCACAGCATTGGAGCTCAAACCAAACCCCTAAATACATTCTAAAAGTGTTATTTTTCCCTGCAACAAATAAGCTTTAATTTAATATATAGTTTGTACCTGGCTCTCTAGCACGGGTAGTATGACTAATAGAGGGACAACTGCAATATCCTGCAAATATCAACCCATAAGCAACCAAACAGGTTCAACTTAGTACACTTGATGTAGTTTGCATGATAATTCCTAACCAAGTCATAAAGAAAAACAAATTTGAAATACTCCCTCTGTCCCAAAATGATCTTATTTGTCATTTTTCATCGTCACAAAAAGTTCCTTCCATTTCTACAATTTAGGCTTAAATGTGCATAAACACAACATGGCTAATGAAGTAAGTGATCATATCCTTAAAAAGTTTCCATAGTCAAACATGAAGATCATTTTGGAACGGAGAGAGTAGATAGCATTCTGAACAATGTTACAGAATGCATGATTCTCTTCGAATAGAGGAAAATGAACCGAACCGAACCTGCAGTAAGAGGATCCCCAAAGTTGCAGAGCCAAATCGAGTCGGAAGCTCACCTTTTTCTGCAAGAAGCTATATTATACCACGTAAGTACACCGAGCAAATTTAGTTTGTGATAAACCCTTTGGTTTAGGACTTTACTATATGTTAGTTCCATCATCTTTATAGTTTCCTAATTTTGTTCCCATAGCATTTTCTTGGAGTAACTTTATGGCTCTAAACGTATCCCCATTGAGAGCTCGACAAGCAAATACAAGAAGAGAGTAAATGCTAAAAAGACATGAAATGGTTCACTATTGCAATGAAATGATAGCTATGCCATCATTACATATCAGCCCAGTGGCGCTAGATAAAGATCATAATCACACAGTATGTATATAAGAGCCTGTTATATGCTTTGAACAATTTTCCGTGACATCTAGTCCTCCATTTACTTCTTCTTTTTTATGGGAATATCAAATGAACTGAAATCATTGTTGATATTAAATTCTATTAAGAAGCCATGGTGAGCATGCTGGCAATGATCTAAATTTAATGAAGATATTATCCACCTCAATAGTTGATTCATAAGCATGATGCTATGCTGCCTACCACATAGCATATAGGATTGAATCTTTTTCCTTTGTTTAGAAAACATGTGTACAATCATGTTAAATTTCAAATAGGTCCATCACTACTCCGAATAATAAGTTCAAGGACCTATAACTATCCTTAAGATGCAGCCAGATTATTGCATAGCCTGGATAGAGTCGTACTAAAGATCATCATAATTCATGACTAGTGAAAGATGAGATCCAAACAAGCGGGAAGTGTGGGCAACATCTTGCAACATGCAGTGTTCAAAAAATTGCTTTGCAATTTGGTTGCACAGACCCTTATACTTTGCAATATGGCACCAGTGACCCTTATACTTCCTGTCTAATTAGATCGATGAAACAATCTTTGGATATCTAAAAGCAGAATACCTGCAAGACAAAAGCTGAAGATGACAACGATAGAGCAGCACCAATTACTATAGCCTCATCAATGCTTCTGATATTTACCTGCATTTCTTCAAAACCGTCTGTCAACAATTCACAAAGACTAAAAGTGGGTTAAAGAGAGCATAAGCAAGATTCTTTGACAAATCAAATTCGGAATCATCTGAAAAACAGCATTCTAAATCAACATTTTGATAAGTCATTCTTAAAATGACAAAAAGTTTCTCACTAAATAAAGGAACGATGCTAGCAAGATTTTAGCACCAACACATCACAGTTGGGGTCAAAGCAATTAGGTATCACTCTTATCACAATTCCATGAAGACAACTAGCTGGCCAAAAAGTAAGGGGAACTAGTAAACTCTACAACCTGTTGCTTCTGAAACATGATTACCTAGATACTAAAGTCACTAGAAAGATCAGTCATATCAAAATAGATGTGGACAAACACTTAAATAGTGCTTTGAATTTAAGGAGAATTCAACAGAATATATAGCAGGAGATAATAGTGACACTCATACGAAAAATAAATACGGAAATTAATATGGGAATATCTCTCACCAAATCAGACCTCGAGTGAAAAAGGAACTGCAGAATTTTAGTTCCAATAGCCCCATTAGGTGGTAGTTCAAATGCTGTGAAAGCAAGAGTAGACAATACAACCTTCAAAAAAAACAAGAGGAGGTATCAGCTCATAAAAATAATGGTTGCCAGCTTTATCAATATTTTATAGTAGCCTGTTCTTAGTTATGGAACCAAAGGTTAACTGAGCGATGTATTATAAGATAACCAACATATGGGGGTTCTTAGGTTTGCGACTAGATGAAAGCATGGAAGATCCAAGCATGTGGAGGAACAAGGCTCATCCAGAGGGTCTCACTTGGTTCAGACTAATCCCCCAGAAAGGGTGCACTCGAGCATCTGGCTGTAGATATGTGTTTAAAGATTATCTATCATCGATATCTTGGGACTTCTTTTATAGTTGTACAATATAGATTCAACCATTTCTCAATTATATTGATAAAAAAAGAAACGCCAATGACATCACACAACTTCTCACCATTACAAAAATGTGTTTTTTTTTATCAAAAAAAAGTTATAAGAGAAATGGAATGTAGCAGGGCTTAGGCTTTACAAGTAAATCTATCATGCTAACCCAACAAAACAAAAGTAAGTTATTAACTTAAGGGATAGTAAATCATCATTGTCAAAATTACCTGAGTCAATCCCATGCCAAAGGCGAACTTGGCAAGAGCTTTTAAACGTGCAAGTGAAAGCTCTAAACCCATCTCAAATAGCTGCAAAAGTACACATACAAGTCATATTTTTATTTTATATTTTCAATCTTTGCAAAAATCAGAAGAGAATAGCACTAGTTTAGCAGATTTGTCTATAATAATGCAATTTTAACTCCGTTAGTTGCTTTATGAATCATACCCATGATGAAGGATGGAAACACAATGTTAAATCAACAAATACAATGAAATTATTGGCTAAAAGAAGACACACACCCCAGAGATAGAGGAAAAGAGAGTTTCTTCTTGCAGAAATTTGACCTTTTAACTCACTTCATTGACCATCGATAAACTTTAGTGCAAGTAACAGAACAGAAAAAGGCTGGTTAAAAGAAGATGACGCTCTCCATCATTCATCACCTCCGCATACCCTCAAAGGAATTGAAGATAGTGGCAAGGTACACCTAAGTACCTAACTCAATCTTTGCAAAAATCAGAAGAGAATAGCACTAGTTTAGCAGATTTGTCTATAATAATGCAATTTTAACTCCGTTAGTTGCTTTATGAATCATACCCATGATGAAGGATGGAAACACAATGTTAAATCAACAAATACAATGAAATTATTGGCTAAAAGAAGACACACACCCCAGAGATAGAGGAAAAGAGAGTTTCTTCTTGCAGAAATTTGACCTTTTAACTCACTTCATTGACCATCGATAAACTTTAGTGCAAGTAACAGAACAGAAAAAGGCTGGTTAAAAGAAGATGACGCTCTCCATCATTCATCACCTCCGCATACCCTCAAAGGAATTGAAGATAGTGGCAAGGTACACCTAAGTACCTAACTGGTTCAATGATTTTCCAAATTCAAGATCATTTAGGAAAAGTGAGAAAACTTTCCCACGCAGACAACAGCCTCGGGCTACAACTACAAGAGAGATCATAGCAGGCAGTTTTTGGGACACCTAAAAGGAGGAACATGTTATCTACGAGCTAAATCCAGGATCCTTAATACTAGATATCTGATGAGCAAATTCTCTGCAAATGATGATATCCGTAAGTTATTAGGCATTGAACCTATTCCTACTATTTGTGGTTTTCTGATTCAGATTCAACTGGGATCAAACGGCTCTGAGATAGCCACCTAATCTATTGGATACTGATGACAAAATCATCACAGGCAACCACGAATTATAACCACCCATCAGTTAATCAGCCGTTACAATACAAAAATGTGTCTCATTTATAAGCTACTATCATGCATATGACTGAAAACTCATAATCTAGCTAACCATGTAGAGGATATCAACATGGTAGCATTTTACTGTATGTATCACAGGCATCAACCAAAAGGACATTGGATAACTACTTGGCATATATGGAACCCCAATAGATGTTGGGGTGCAACCCAAAGTCCCACATCGGCAGTTAAGGAAACAATTGCAAGGTATATAAAAGCACCCACCCACTTCATTAGTATGAGGCCTTTTGGGGGATGCCCAAAAACAAATCCGTGCGGGCTGGGCCCAAAGCGGACAATATCATACTAATGTGGGAAAGTGGTGGTGGTGGTCGCGGTCCCTAAAAGTGGTATCAGAGCCATGGTTCGGATGGGCCCGACCGGGTGGACCGTGTGTGTGCTTTATATGGTGGGGTTCCCCTTGTGCGACATAGCGAATCGAGTCTTGCAATCGAGGGCGATGGTGTTTCGCGGGCGGTTGGTACAAGCTTTCGCTGATATGGGCCAGAGGAAACACTGCGGGCCATAGCGGTGTGGTCTTTGGTTTGAGGGGAGGATTGTTGGGGTGCAACCCAAAGTCCCACATCGGCAATTAAGGAAACAATTGCAAGGTATATAAGAGCACCCACCCACTTCATTAGTATGAGGCCTTTTGGGGGATGCCCAAAAACAAATCCGTGCGGGCTGGGCCCAAAGCGGACAATATCATACTAATGTGGGAAAGTGGTGGTGGTGGTCGCGGTCCCTACAATAGATACCCCATCTTATAATAGAAGGACGATTACTCATTCTCCTTGTAATGAGTTAGTATTAATCATTTGGTATGTGCTGTTATGAAACAAAACACGATGCCATTAGAAAAACAAGAAGTTAAAAAAAAAATGCAACATGTGCCTCAGCCACAATGCATGCACAGTCACTACCCGAACATTATTTTTTTATATACAAGTATTAGCTCCTGAAGTAAAATGATAGCAATAGCATAACAGCAACATACAATGATGGCTACTTTGATGAAACCGATAAAAGGTTGGAGAACTGACTAACCAAGAAGAGGATCCCCCATTCTGATAGAACTTTAACATCTGTAATATTCCTGATTAAACCGAACTGATTGAGCACAACCCCCGCAGAAAAGAAACCAAGTATCTGAAACAACAACATTAGTCAGTGTTGAGAATTTAGAACCACATCTGTAAATTTAAGCCGAGCCAATACTTAAAACGAACCTTGGAACCTCTCACAATCTAATTAGTCTGGAAATGGGCCCCCAGATTATTAGTGAGGAATCAATGTTTCTCAGTCACAAAAACACAGAAAGATAAAACTATACTAGCCACCTTAATATTATGGATGTAATCCGCACTGAATAGGAGACTTTATTTCCATACATGGTTAGATGTCTATACCAATGCACAACTGCACCATTGTTCATTGAAATTATGCATTTATACGAGTATGTATTTGTGACTTCATATAAATTCCCCTCTGTCCCATAATAAATGTCGCACTTTCCTTTTCAGTTTGTTCCAAAATTAATGTTGCATTTTAAAAAAAGGAAAGTATCTTAGTGCAATTTTATAATTTTACAAGACAAGCAATGTGCAAACAAGTAATGCATGTCCTTAATAATGTTGACTAGTGAAATGTGACATTTATTGTCGGAAAGAGGGAGTATAATTAGAAACAGATTCCCCTGAAACTGGCTTCTCAAAGTTCACTCAGGGGTACACTAGTCGCAAGCCCAGTCAATTAAGTTATGACCGGATTCAGTTCAATCCAGTACCACATGTGGGTTTGAACAGATTTCCATGCAAAAAAGGATTGGTTTGCGCATAATAGAAGTCACATTTACAGCATGTCACTAACTTCAGTGTTACTGGATATTATCAAGTATTCAAAAGCTCAAATTTCAAAAATCTGCAAGCAACCCAAATGAATCATGAGCATTTAAGACCCAGCTTCATAAACCAGTCTATGGGTTGGCAGTCCAAATAAAGTTATAAGAACCAAGTATTCTAATAACCTTATAAACTCATGTCATAATTTTGAAGGAATCAGATAAAACACTTACGGGGCTGGCTTTAATGAACTTAAAGGCAGGAACAATCAAAACAGTCATAGCCAGAAATGTCAAAGTATCCATGCCTAAGTCATTGATTACGTCAACAGCACTGGCAACATCGATTGATGCATATACACATAATCTCCTCCTCTGAGTATGTCTATGATTGGAGAACCGGAATTTTCTCCCACCAAGAAATGAGGACGTTAAAAGAGGTGTGCCCTCAGAAATATTTGCACTTGTAAAGGAGCACCATTGTATCCTGTGGCACGTTGAAAATGATGGCACACGCACTAGTTTGTTACAGCTACATGGAACTCTAGATAGATGTTGATAATGAGGGGAAGTATGAGAAATCACTCTAATACTCCTTGGATGATTCATAATGACATGTCCCTGCATGTGAAGAACACATGACAGCGTATTAGCAGATTTCAAGTAATAAGATAACAAACACCGAATACAAAATTGAGAGGTGCACCAAACATGATTACTTGGAGGAAAGAAAATTAAAATAAATAAATAAATAAATCAACAGCTTGAGCAAGCTGGCCTGTACCAAGGTTTATTAAATCAAATATTCTGAACAAGTTATTAGGCCATGTCTTTCTCACAAAACTGAACACCAACCTAAACTGAGCTGATACTAAAGGTTAACCAAGCCCTAATATCATCAATGAAAACAGACAAGTTCCTAGACATAGGAAGTCTTACCTCTTTTCAACTTAAAGAGTTGATGTTGGCATGATTAAAGAAATAACGAGTACACAAAAACTTTTTGGAAAGTATCCTCAGTTAGAAATTTGTTCATAGAAGTCTAGCACTACCATATCCTACCTTTCATTCAAACACAAAAGTAGAAAGGTTGGTTATTTGTTACTTAATCGGTTAATCCAGTCCATTCGGAAAAACGGATGATTTTAGCGGCACAATAAAATCAGCTTCAGGCACTACAACATTTCAAGTGTTGTAAAATTTTCATATGAAGAAGCTTAGCATACCTACTTTTTTATTTTGGTTTGTCTTCAGTAAAATATCATCAAATATCATTTTTGATTAAGAAAATAATATTGTGTATTAGTGCAATTTTACCATTGTACAAGAGGGTGAAGCACCATCCTTATATTGCGGGCAATGTATAAAGGGGCTTTAGCTTATTTTATTTTTTGGGATGGAGGAGTATTACACTTTTAAGGAAGCTAACAGAAAACCCCATATGATCATACTCCTATGATCAAACCACCAAATTTTCTCAAAGAATGCTACTATTTGCACCCGCAAAATTGCTGAATATACCCGCATCATTAAGTCTACCTAAAAACATTACACACCCAAGATATACAAATTCTTTCCCATTTTACCTTTTTAAACCACCCCCCCCCCCCCCCTACACCAACAAGCTGAATCACAATCCAATTGTGAGATATATTCTCATGGCAGAAAAACCAAACCCTAACACAAACAAAACACAACCCACTTTAATCCAATCAAAATCAAACAAAAAGCACTTCAGAACAATAAAAAAAATCAAACCAGAATCAATAATTTACACAATATTTTCATCCCCAATTCAAGCAAAACCAAATTTGAAGAAGATGAATCTTCCTCCGATGAAGATGTGAGTTTCTCAAATTCCCACCCCCCAACTCATTCTTTGTGTGTATTTGTGTGATCTGGTAAATTCTCTTATTATGCTTGGCTCGAGTCTCTATTTTGTTATACGAGGATTTGATGGAAATCTCAATTTAGGCTGGAGACTAGGCTTTCTTGAAGTTATTTGGAAAACGATGCATTGAACTCTTTTATTTTTTAAGACCTAAACGCAACTACGAGTTTTATTTTTGTAAAAATTATCATTGCGGGAGTATTATACTATAGGAGTGTTAGTATGGACATTTTATTGATGGCATTTTTGTAAAAAAAAAATATCGTTGCAGGTATATCCAGCAATTTTGCAGGCGTGAATAGTAGCACCCTTTCTCAGATTAAGTGACCACTTTCAAGTTGCAATTTTTCCCCCAAAACTTAAGGACACAATACATTCACAATGACCCCTTGGAAGGAAGTTGGATTAGCTTGGGGTGGGGGTGCAACGCGAGGACTTCCCAGGGGTCACCATCCTAGTACTACTCTCGTTCAAGCATTCTTAACTGCGGAGGGATCCGGTGCATTACGGCTGGTATGATCGAACCCGGAAGTTGGATTAGTTAACAAAGCAAACATTGAATTTCCTAATCTCCGTTCAAAAATCCCAAGTTCGATTCAGCAGTGGAGGGTTGAAATTACGAGTGAACCCGAAAAGATGGTCCGACCTACACTGTTTCCATTTCCCCTATCTATCTAAAAGTATAATAGGCCAAATTAGGAAGTGGAAAAAAGAGAAAGGGATAATACCTTGGGACAGTGAGAATGAGCGACCGATTCCAACATTAACGTTGGAATCCTAGCTTCGTGATACTGATAATTTGCAACAAAAACCCCTTCCTTAGATTCCCCTCACTCAATTGTTCTCTGTTTGTCGGGTGGTAATGGATTATGTTGGTCCACGGTAGAACTGAAAAGAGATGGCCACTCGTTTCAGACTCTGTTTTGAAACGCAACTGGCTGTGTGGAGGAAACGCCATGTTTCAGGCGCGGGTTAACGTCCACCTCTTTCTTTTTTGGACTCCACTGCCCTTACACCCATATTAAGCCAGTATTACAATGGGTGGCAACATGTGTTTTTGCAATCTCCAACAACTTGTGTTTATAAACGTGTTAATTCAATTCCTAAATGTTAATTTGTTGCAATTTGATGTAAGAACGAATAAAATGTTAAGTTTTTGACGAAATTTAAGTCATGTTTATGACACATTACTTTTAAACGGGTATTTTGATCATATGTGCACAAATACAAGGAAGAGAAACCTGGATCTAATCAAACACACTCCAACCATTTCTTTTAACTTGGTTAGCATAGGAAGAACATAAGACATTCAAAGTATAACACTTATTTACAAGACCGGCCTTAGCCAGGTGGAGTGGGTGTGTAACTACTTCCCACTACGTAACCTAACCCCCGAACCCTTCTCCTCGATTCTCAGGTTTTCGTAATAAAATTAGGCTATATTAGGTTTTCTCGTGTTGCTATCAAAAATGTGGGTGGCTACTCTAACAAACAAACTCTAAAATAAAGTTAGACATCCTAGGATAATGTCATCGCTCTAGCCAAGTGGTGTTTTTCTCCGGGTATCTACAATATATAAATATGTACAAATATGCCCTTGGTTGGTTGAAGAAATAACACCATTACAATAAGCTAGAATGTTAGAAGACAATTTTGCCTTCATTGTTGCAAAATTTACCACTTTTTTATTATTATATTACTATAAATATAGATATAGATTACCACCTAGCTTGTCTAATAAACCAAAATGTTACAAGACAATTTTGCTATGTATTATTACAAAATTACTGCTTTCTTAATATTATACTCCCTCCGTCCCAAAATGATCTTCACGTTTGACTATTCAAACTTTTTAAGAATATGAATACTTCCTTCACTAGCCATGTTGTGTTTATGCACTTTTAAGCCTAAATTTTAGAAATGGGAAGAACTTTTTGGGACAATGAGTAATGGCAAATGAGGAGATCATTTTGGGACGGAGGGAGTATTATTATAAATTATGCAATGCCAAAGACCACGCTATCACCGCAAAATGCTCAAATTACCTATTACCTTGTAAATGGTAGTGATTAGTTGCCAAAATCTTGGGTAAAACACGTTTTATGTAAGTTTAAGGAAAAACGTGTTTCGGTGGAAATTTTTGAAAATATGTGGAACTTCTTTAAAAAAACGTGCAGTGACATTTTTATAAATAATTGGAACTTTTCACAAGGTTATGGATTGTTGGGATTGGAGTCATAAACCTAAGGGGAAGAAGAGGGGAGAAGGATTCTAAGTCATGGGAGTTGGTGAGATCAAGAAGGAGTTCAAAACGGAGGAGGATTTCTGGCCGAGGAAGCAGGCGGGCGCCTGCCTAAGGCCAAGCGGGCGCTCAAGCAGGCAGTGCGTTGGCTCGCCTGGAAAAGTTAATTCAAGCGGGCGCCTGGTGGGGGGGCGAGCGGGCGCTCGGTCTGTCGGCCAGGAATTATTTGTTTCCTATTTTGATGCAATCTCTACCAAATCGAACTAGGGTTTCCTTGTACTGCTATATATAAGCATAAGTTCGTCCCGAATATTGTGTACCCTAATAGGAGAGAGTTAGGATATCAAAGGAGAGCACAAATAGTGTTTAGGAGGGGGTCGGGGGCCTAAGAGAGCCATGGGGGGGTGATCCTACAACCCGGCCATGATCATGTTTGTGCATTCTTGGGGGAGAGATAATAATATGTAGGAGAGGGTTGTTCAGTGTAGAGTATACATACTAGATTTGTGTGAGTGAATGTGTAAACTGTAACAATCAACATATTATTATAGTGATATCCTAGCTTGGGGCCTCCGGATGTAGCCACGTGTGGTGGTGAACCGGGTTAACAAATTATGGTGTTCTTGTTCTTTCATATTATTATTCATGTGTTGAATTATTTTCTCCATATTAATGATTGCTAGTATGGGCTAGTGGATGCGGTGATCCCCCCCAATTCCCCAACAACCGGTATCAAGAGCTTTGGGTTGATATCTAGGAGAGATCCAAGGTGAAGAAAAGCGACAACAGATTTTCTTGCAGCGCACGTGCAAAATTCGTGCAGTGCAGATTCTTTATGTGGAAGACGTGTAGGGATCTGAGAGCTTCTAGGGTTTATGGTTGATGCAAGACACGTGCCAAATAGGTCAACGATCGTGCGGAAGATCAGAAAGTCCGAAAAGTTCGTTTGTTTCTTATGAGATCTGCAGAAATTCGATGTGGAATTTGGAGATGCAGAGATCAGATCTGGAGGTGTTTAAGGGATCTTGGGGCAGTCAAGGTGGTTGGAGAAAAAATATGAAAGAAAAGAGGAATGCATCAGGCACTTGCGTAAGCAACCGACGATGCAAAGGTGAGTGGTATAATCCAGTTAAACCACGTGGGAAGAGGAGGACTTCTCGCAAACGACGGATGGGGGTAAGGAGGATGTTATACTCTACCAACAA
This sequence comes from Campanula takesimana, assembly GCA_026119855.1. Classification (NCBI taxonomy): domain Eukaryota; kingdom Viridiplantae; phylum Streptophyta; class Magnoliopsida; order Asterales; family Campanulaceae; genus Campanula; species Campanula takesimana. The sequence goes on along the minus strand of JAOWBW010001578.1, from coordinate 138,720 downwards.
CATTAAATTCGTTCCGGGTGGGAGCAAGAGGCGTAAAGACCGACCTATTGGTGTAAAAAAGGAGAGACATCAATAAACGGTGTATCAGGGGGGAGAGGTGACAATATGTAGCTGATCAGCAAGGAGACAGTCACAAGTACCTAACAGAGAGCGAGAAAAGACCACAAGAAATGCAAGAAGCAAGGTTGTCCAAGTTTCATGGGGACATTGCAAGGGGAGTGGATCTAGGAGGGAGAAGGCGAAGTTAGTCTTGCAAATAAATCAAGGTAGAAGTTGATTTGGGGAGACAAGAAGAATCTAACATGGAGAGGTTGAACTGTCGCTGTTTGCGCGCGAGGTTTTCCTTCGAGTCACGTTTTCGTCCTTCGATTTACCTTTATATTGATTTGAGAGTCGCCACCATGTTATTGTCAGAACACGGACCGAGATGTCTGGATTTGGGGGTTAAGTTATGAATTGGGAAGGTCAAGGAGCACCCAATTCACCCAATCTAGGATTGGTCTTGCTAAGAAATCATCATCATCGTTTCAAAATCATGCATTCGTGTACCGAAAGAAGAGAAACAAACAAATAAATAATTGCTTATTTATTTGGGATGTCGGATCATATGCTTCGAGACCATCTCCATGGATTGGAGAGGCTCTAGGCTGATCCTTTGATGGAATCACACTACCTCAAAGCAAAGAAGGAGATGAGAAGATAGAAAGCAAAGATTTTACCTAAGCGTTTTCTTCAAGAATCATATGGATGGCCTTAACTAAAGGCCTTGATCTTCCAAATTTCGTGGGTATCAGATAGGGGCTGATTATGGGAGCTTCTTTGATCAGATTTGGGGTCTAGGTTTGACCGTTAATTCACCATTAGTCATTCTAGCCAAGAACAACTATATTTATAGGGGTTTTGGACCTAGGGTTTTGGCCAAGAAGGTAAGTTTGGATGGAAATCAAAGAGTTGATCTCCACAGAGGTATTTTTGGACTCTAGGATCGTCCATGGGATTCTCCCCGGATTGCATGAGTGTTTGCCAAGAAAAGGGGTTAAGATCAACAAGGAAACTGACCAAAACCCGACTGTCAAGGGGGATACCTCGTACGAGACATCAATGTCTCGTACGAGACATCCATGTGCTGGAATCACATTTTTGCCCTCTGCAGCAGTTTTAATGTTCATTTCAGCCCCTGACTAACAGAGTCAGTCAGAAACTTAACGAAACATGTTCAACTTAACGAGTTTTGACCCAAATCAAAGGCGAGACACGGAAGTAGTGTGATTATAAATGAACGTCCAAAATGGGGTGTCTACAGTCGCTTGGTTTTAACTCGCCTTATTATTTGGGCGTGGAGGCTCATGGTGGAAGAGCGTGGAGGCTTATTATCAACACAATGGAGAAGCTTAGTGCACTGTGTTACAATATTCAAAGGAGGTCATCTTCGTGGTGGGAGCTTGACGGGGACGATTACTACGCTTATGGGTTTAGTCTCCAGGTGGGAGATTGTTGGGATTGGAGTCCTAAACCTAAGGGGAAGTAGAGGGGAGAAGGAGTCTAAGTCGTGGGAGTTGGTGAGATCAAGAAGGAGTTCAAAACGGAGGAGAATTTCTGGGCGGGGAAGCAGGCGGGCGCCTGCCTAAGGCCAAGCGGGCGCTCAAGCAGGCAGTGCGTTGGCTCGCCTGGAAAAGTTAATTCAAGCGGGCGCCTGGTGGGGGGCGAGCGGGCGCTCGGTCTGTCGGCCAGGAATTATTTGTTTCCTATTTTGATGCAATCTCTACCAAATCGACCTAGGGTTTCCTTGTACTGCTATATATAAGCATAAGTTCATCCAGAATATTGTGTACCCTTCTGAGCGTGTTGAGGGACATGAAGCATGTCACTGATGCTACCTGGGGTTCTGCTGGCTTGGCCCACTGCTATGCGGCTATGGATGAGAGTTCGCGGGATAGGGCGAGCTTGGGCGGCTACAGTCATGCCTGGGAGGTATAACACTCATCTTTTTCTGTATTCCTCCTTTGTTTCAGCCCCAGTTTATGTTGATAGCATTTTCATCTCAGCTATTGTGTATTGACCTCTTTTATGTTTCTCCCATTTTGCAGGCCTAGGGATACGCCATGTTTGGTCTCTTTACTTTCAACCTTCGAGACAACACTGTCATGTTCCCGGATACTCTGAGATAGCGCCGGGATAACAGGGATACCCGTGATGAGCAGGCTGAAGGGGCTGATATGACGGTGGAGCGCATGAGGCTATATTTTGACAGATGGGAGGCCGTCCCTGAGTCCGTTGTGCCTTCTTTCCTTGGCGGAGTATGGGCATTGATCATGTTTATGGGTTCGCTGGCATGAGATTGTTGATGATCGGCCTTGGCGGTGGATGCTTCTATTTAGGAGAGAGAGTCTCTCGCTAGCAGGGTGGTGGAAGACTCGATATCGTTGTCCTATGGACCCACCGGCTCATATGCTTAATTCTTATGCCATCGCGGAAGAGGAGAGAGGGGACCTTATCATTGGTCAGGATTCTTTTGACCATATGTCCTTGGAGGCCGATTATCAGGACTTCCTTTCTCGTCTCATGCCCCGATTGATTCTAGAGGGTGATCAGGCTCAGGCCCAGGGAGTTGTCCACGTCCCTTTTCGTCCACAGCTTGGACTAGCTTCCTTTACCTATAGCATGGCTGAGGGGATAGAGAGCATCGAGGACCTTCCTGCCCAGTATGACATGCCTGAGGGACTCGTACCTCCTGCTAACGCGACTATGGTATGATTTATGACCCTTCTTCCGTCATTTCTTGTCATTCTACCATTTTATCTCTCTGTTTATCATTTATCTGAAGATTTTGATACCTCTATTTGTTTCTTCTCAATAGGTGCCCATTGCTGAGTATAGAGAGGTCGCGGGACGGCTCGCCTAGTTCATGTCCTATGCCAAGAGGATGAAGAGAGAGACAGCGGGGCTGCTTGGACGGTTGTCTCAGCAGACGGAGGAGCTAGCTTCTTGCGGGAAGAGGCCTCGGACCGACGGATGATAGTGTGGCAGTGGCGACACATCCTAGATAGGATTCCCCCATTCTCCCCTTTTGTTGATGATGTATTTATTGCCTCGGCGTAGGCGAAGACAATTTTTCGTTTCTTTGGTTTGTACCTATGCAACAGTTATTTCCTAATTCTAGCACATACATTAGTTAATTTTAGTCTTTATTTCTGACTGTGTAAATGTATTGACTCACATCCGGTTGGTCAACCGAGGGGTAATTTTATGAGATGGATTCGCGTTGGGCCATTTGTGGTGATGTATGAACTGTTTTGGGTGGATTTCTGAGGTGATTGAGACATGTTTTGACTTGTCGAGCAACCTAAGATCTGAGAAGAGTTTCTGTTGTTCTGAACTGGGAGATGCCTCGTACGAGACATCGATGTCTCGTACGATCCATCCTTTCAATCTGCGGCTGTTTCTCCTTTTTCCTTGAGGATTTGGTATCCAAGCTTGTATATAAACACCTCTAGTCCATCCTAGAATACCATGCAGCCTTAAATCAATTCTGGGAACCTTTCTTTTGGAGTAAAATTCTTAACCTTTTGCTCCCAATGGCCCTAAGTAAGTCCGTCCCTTTATAAATAATTGTTGATGGGTTCTCCTTGGACTTGGAGTTAGTGGAATGCTACAAGGGTGATTTACCAACGTTCTTTCGCTCGTTCAATAAACCTCGCCAAGAGAGATTTGTGGAGATGTTCGGGTTTAAGATTCTTTTCACCTTGAAGAATCTAAATCCGGAATGGGACCTCTTAAAGGGAGTTGCACGCTTCTGGGATCCATCGACTCACCTCTTCAACTTTTTACTTAATGAGATGGTCCCTACCATAGAGGAGATGGCGGTTACCTTGGATATGCCGTTGACCGGGGTGATTGCGGTTCCTAATTGTGACAAGGTACCGGTGGAGTCTCTTAGGGACTTATTGAGCATTGGCCTTCCTGAGGCGCAGATTTATATTCATAACCGCTATGTTGATCTCTACGCTTTGCCTAGGAGATTTAAAGGTCGGGTGACTCACGGTCACGGTGTGGATTCCCAGTGCTGCCTCTTGGCATTGTGCTTATTTCGAAGCGTGCTTTTCATGAGCAAGTGTGGCATGGCGGACACGGAGCTCGTGGACATCGTTCTGTAAGCTAGAGGACGGGCCTTCAACATAATCCCTCTTATCTTGGGGGAGACCCTTCATGGTCTTGATGAGTTACACCGAACTGGCTCTATGACTCGGGGAAGTCCATTATTGTTGACTATTTGGCTCAGAGAATATTTCAAATTTTTGGACTCTCCGGTATTCTCCTTATACTTTCCATAGGCGGAGACTGTTAGTGAAGGGTCTCAGCATTGAGGAGGGACCTCATCTTTTTGCTAAAGCGGAGACCAATGATATCGCTTGGTGCCCATCCTTTTGGAAGGTGAGGAGGTTCGTAGCTAATACTCTTGGGTACGACAGGGTCGTCCTTCTGGGTTTGAGGGACTCCTCTTTCTATTTTTCTCAGAGGGTAATGCGACAATTCGATCAATAGCAGGACACTTTCTTGTCAGGGGGACGGCCTCAAGACATTTCTTTCATGGACTCGTAGTTCTGTATGAGCTTGGATCGCGCTTGGGGGCAAGGCACCACTATGGATCGTTGGACCAATCTTCTCATGATGGAGGGAACATCTATTTGTCGGATAACTACATGAGTTAGTTTCTCTCGGAACTCCGTCCTAGTGTCAAGGGTATTGATGAGATCCGCCGCTCTCTATTGGGGGACCAATTCGAGCCTAGCTTGAGTTTGAGGAAGAAGGAAGCTAAGGAGGATCCTTCTAATGTCAGAGCAGATGCCACTCAAAATTTTCTAGATAGTGACTTTTACGAGAAGAGAGCGAACGGACTTCCCGGTAAATTCCAAGCCTTGGATAGGCCTCATGTGTTCGCGAGACTGACTCTCTCGGTGTTCAATCGACTTGATGTTCCTCCCGGTTTCGAGATACCTTGGTTCAAGAGGAAGAGGGATGACAAGGCGGATCGTGGTCAAGCCCCTACTAAGTCAAGAAAGAAATAGATCCTTAGGAGTATCGAGAGATTGCCATAGATAGACCATTTAGACTTTTAGTATTTTATTTATTTTCTTTTGCAAGTTGGTATTCATGTTAGAAATTTTCTTATTGTTTTCTTGAAATGCATTCAATTAATAAGAAGACAAGATTTTGATTTTATTTATTGGATAGACCGGACCAAAAGGCTGCCTACGTTCTCCTTTTACATCAATTAAATAAGGATCTCAGGTCATCGTAGTTCTTGTTTAAGAAAGAGAAAAATATGTTTGCTGACTGACATGTCTCGCACGAGACATAGGTGTCTCGTACGAGACTGTCCCCTATTTTTTTTTAAAGCACACTCTAATTTTTTCCTAGACCGCCCTTTCAGGTTTTCAATCTAGCGGGCTTCTTTTCTCGTGCTCTCTGCTCTAATTTTTGCCTAGGCCGCCCTTTGCGGGTTTTCAACCTAGCGAGCTTTCCTCTTTTCTTTTGAAGTAGGGGACGGACTCATGAATAGTACTTCTTCAGCTTGTCCATGTTGACGAGCTTCGGCAGTTGATCTCCATCTAGGTCTGCGAGTTGTACCGCTCCTCCAGAGAATACCTTCTTGACTATGTAGGGGCCTATCCATCTTGGTCCCCACTTTCCCATAGGGTTGAATGGTCCAGGACGATGTTCACGTAGGACAAGTTCCCCTTTTTTGATGTTTCTGGACTTGACTTTCTTATTGAATGCTCGGGCCATTCTCCGTTGATATGCTTGGATATGCTCGGCGGCTCGGAGTCGTCGTTCATCTAGCAGGGCTAGTTGTTCATAACGGCTGTCTAACCATGCGACTTCATTCACTTGGTTTTCTAGGAGAACCCTTAGTGATGGTACCTCTAATTCGACTGGTAGCACTGCTTCCATCCCATAGGCTAGGGCGTATGGAGTTTCACCGGTGGCGGTACGGATTGAAGTATGGTAGCCCCAGAGTGCAAGAGGTAGCTTGTCGGGCCAGTCTCTGCCAGTCTTAGCCATTTTCCTAATGATGGTCTCAATGGTCTTGTTAGCAGCTTCGACTGCTCCATTGGTTTGTGGTCGGTACGGTGATGACTGATGTCTCTCGATTTTGTACTCTGCGAGTAGTTGGTCACATTCTTTCTCAAAGTGCGTGCCGTTGTCAGATATCATCTCATGAGGTACCCCATGTCGGCATATGATGTTGGTCTTAATGAACTCAGCCACCTTTCTGGCATTCAGGACTTTGTAGGATTGAGCCTCGATCCATTTAGTGAAGTAATCAACGACGACTAATACGAATGAGTGCCCGTTATGACCTGTCGGTGAAACTTTTCCAATGACGTCTATTCCCCATTAGAAAATGGCCAAGGGGATGTCATGGGGTATAACACGGACGGTGGTGCGTGCTGCAAGTTGGCGTGTATCTGGCACTTGTGGCATTTCTTAACCATGTCGATGCAGTCGGCTTCCATTGTAGCCCAATAGTACCCTAGCCGGATGATTTTCTTTGCTAGCATATTGCCATTCATGTGGGTTCCATAGACTCCTTGATGGACTTGGTCCATGATTTCTACGGCTTCGTGCTCATCGGCACAGAGTAGACACTGCTCGTGGTGTTTCTTGTAGAGGCGTTCACCTATGATAACAAATTGGGCGGCAAACCGTTTGAGGGCTATCTTCGCCTTAGGTGACGCGTCTTATTGGAATGTTCCGTCTAGGAGGAAACGCCATACATCATGATACCAAGGTTTATCGTCCAAAGCATTCACAGAGTTACACTCTTCTTTGTAGTCGTGCAGGTCTATGATTGAGTAGTAAGCAAGAGTCGCTCGCCTCGTGACTTTGAAGGTTTTGACCTCAGTCCATTCGGGTATCTTCACAAGTGATGCTAGCATGGCTAGTGAGTCTGCTAAGCGGTTTTTATCTCTAGGAAGATAGTAGAAGGTGACCTCTTTGAACTGTTTGACCAAGTCTTGGAGATGGTCGTTATATTTCATGAGTGTAGGGTCTTGTACCTTCCACTTCTTGAGTGACTGACATATTATAAGTTGTGAATCTCCGTACACTTCTAGTTCGGTCACATTCCTTTCTAATGCTGCTTCAAGTCCCGCTATGCAAGCTTTGTACTCGGCAATATTGTTAGTGGCCTCAAAGTCAAGGCAGATTGCAAGTGGAGTGTAGAAATCTGAGGGGTCTACTAGTAACATGCCAATGCCATATCCTCTTTTATTGGCAGCGCCTTCGAAAAATAATTGCCACTTGTTTTCTGCTATTGCCAATATGTCCTCATCAGGGAATCGCGGGTCTTCCCCCTTCGCTTCATTACATGGAAATTCGGCTAAATGGTCCGCGAAGACTCTTCCTCTCACGGATTTCTGTGTGATGTAAGTGATATCGTACCCCGCGAGCATGAAGTACCACTTGGCTATCGTAGAGGAGACATGCGACTTCTCAAAGATGTATTTTATTGGGTCCATTAGGGTAATTAGTTGTACGGGAAACGCCTCCATGTACGGCTTTATTCTCTCAGCTACCCATACCAGTGCAGCACACGAATTTTCTAATGCAGAGTAATTCAGTTCAGCCCCTTGGAAGCGACGGCTGACAAAGTATACGACGTTCTCTTTCTTCAAATCGGGTTGCTCTTGTGCTAGCATAGCCCCTAATGCAGTATCATTGACTGTAAGGTATAAGGTCAACGGCTTCTAGGGATGCATTCTTCTTGAGGAGCTTGAAAATGGGTTCGCACATCGTCGTGAGTTGGTTAATGAAACGACTAATGTACTGAAGGCGACCCATAAATCCCTTGACTTCTTTCTGCGTCTTAGGTAGAGGCATGTAATGATGGCTTTGATTTTAGTGGGATCCGCTTCTATACCACGCTCAGTGACCATGTACCCAAGGACCTTTCCTTTCACTACCCTAAATGTGCACTTGGCCGGATTAAGTCTTATCTTGTGGTGTCTCAACCTTTCAAAGAACTTTCTGAGGTCAACAAGGTGTTTCCCATCGGAGCCTTTGGAGTGTATGATCATATCGTCAACGTACACCTCCATTTCTTTATGTATCATGTCATGGAACAATGCAGTTAAAGCTCTCTGATAAGTGGCTCCGGCATTCTTGAGTCCGAATGGCATTACCATATAACAGAATGTCCCCCAAGGTGTGGTGAACTTTGTTTTGTGTTGGTCCTCCTCGGCCATGAGGATCTGATTGTAACCGACGAATCCATCTACGAATGAACGGACTTCGTATTTCGCGGTATTGTCAACGAGCATGTCTATGTTGGGAAGATGAAAATCATCTTTCGGAGACGCTCTGTTGAGATCACGGAAATCAACACAGACTCGGACCTTTCCATTTGCCTTGGAAACTTGCACAGTATTAGCCAACCAGGTTGGATACTCTATCACTTTGATGAACCCAACGCTCAGGAGTTTCTCTATCTCTTGTTTGACTTGTACTGACCACTCTGACTTTATTCTGCGGAGTTTCTGCTTGACTGGCCTTGAATCAGGAAGCAGTGGTATCTTGTGCTCAACAATCGAATTGGCTAGCCCCGGCATATCCTTGTAGGACCAAGCGAACACATCTACGAATTCTCGGAGAAGCGCTATGAGGGCTTGTCGGTCTTCCCCCTTGAAGAAACTGCCAATCTTAGTCTCTTTCGGATCATCGTCCGTCCCCAGATTAACTGTCTGCATTTCTTCAGCATCAATAGGACCATTTCCTCCACGAAGACCTACTTTCTTATTAATTTCTTTTAAGATTTGTTCGTTTTCTTGATCTATCTTGTCATATGACTCATTATTATCTAATTCATTAGAGTTATTAGTTAATTCATCATTTAGGACGCTAGCAATCTCGGGATACTCAGAAAGATCTATTTTTTCATTAAAAAAGTAGGGGAATACACGTTCCGCGATGGCATCCAAGTCCTCTTGGGTGAGCTCATCGGTAGCGGTATCTGACTGTTGGGTATGCTTATTTATAAACCACTCCTATTACCTAGATTTGATTGATCCCATAACCTTATTTTACTCTTTGTGGACTTTAAGATATATTGTAAGAAGTACTTGTACTTCATTTAGAATAGTCCACCTTCTAGTTTGATAGGCTTAACAGATTAGGACCCTCAATTTTTTCTAAGTCTGGAGAAATGAGGTAGGTCATATGTCTGCCGCATGTAACCTACCGCATGACCAAGGTGCCGCATTCTCTATGCTGGCCGCAGATAACCTTGCCGCATGATTCCATCCTACCGCGTGAATCTCTACCGCATGGAACCATGGTTGAAGAAACTCAAGTTGGTTCAAACTTAACCATAGTCACACCTGTGTCCTTACCTTGGTTAGTTTTGAACGTTGCAAATTCAAATTTCAAATTTGAATACAACTGTCATTTTAGTACAGTTGGACCACCATGACTCTGCAACAAAAGGACAACTCAGACTGAGCTCCAATTAGAAATCAACAGCTCATTGTCCTCCAAACTTGCCCTCCAAGAATTCAAACGGCTAGTTTCTCCATCAAGGCTATAAATAGACCTTGAATTCTTCATTGAACATAAGCTGAGATTCTAAGAGAGAAATTGTTGTTGAAATTCTTGGTGATTGAAGATCATACTCAAGATTTCCAGAATCCTTCGAATCTTCAAGCACTCAACCTTCAAGTCTTCAACAAATCTCCAGCAACCTTCAAGATCAAATCTCAAGCCTCTCACACAAGATTCATTAGGATCTAAAATCATATAGATTTCAAAGAGCTCTTGATTCTTACACACACACTCACCCTGATTGATCAATCACATAGATTGAATCATTAGGGATACACTGGTCTAAGTCTAGGATTTGAACTTCATAGAAATAAGTGTTGATTCATACTTCATCTCTGTAATCTGTACTCAAGAATCAATATATACCTCATTCAAAATCCAAGACTGACCATCTTGGTAAAGGACGTAGATCTTTTAACAGATCGAACATTTCCAAATCATTGTGTTCTTTACTTACTGCACTTTACCTTTCTGCAAATTTACTTTAAGTCTTGTTCATCTTGTTCATATTGTTCTTCACTTGTTCACATTAATCTTGTTTGTCTTTTAGTGTTTGATCTTTCAGATTTAAGAACAATTGTGAATTGTGTTTGTTTGTCTACCTCATTGCCTAAGTTAAAATCTGACTAACTTATCATTTGCCGAAAATCTCTAAGACACAAATTTTCAATCTTTCAACCTACCTCACTTTAACCTACCGCACTCCTACCTACCGCACTTTAACCTACCGCACTACCTACCGCAAACCAACCTACCGCATTGAACTTATCAAAACCAACTCTTAACTTGTTTCAACGAAAACTTCCGCTGTGCATTTTATACTTGACCGCGTGGTTTTTATCTACCGCAAAATTCAAGTGTAAGCATAAAGGTTGAATTTTGAAAAAGGGTTGAAATTTTAAATAGGCTATTCACCCCCCCCCCCTCTAGCCTCTTTTCATACCCTTGTTGTGTCTCTGGGACCAACACTGACTCTAAGGTAAGAGTTACAAATTTCCTTTCTCTATTGGGATGGGGAGTACATCCTAATTCTTTGGTCAGGAAGTCTTAACTTGCTATGGGTCCCCCAGTTGTGTACCAATTCTGGATAGGCTCGTCACTCTTCTCGATGAGCTTGGTGTAGTCTTGGTTCGGAGCATCCCCCTTGTCTATTGCATTAATCTGAGCATCCTCTAGCTTGCAAAGGTTGAGAAATTGGCGCAGTGGGTCTTCTCCCAACACAAAGTCCCACTCACTGAATGCCTCGGCCTTGGTACCCCCTAATTCTTGAGGTAGCCACGAGAATTGTATCGATTCTATTTCTAGTGAGTACGGATCACAGTCACTGAATATTTCAAAGCCTGGTTGGCGATTCCCCTTATGGTCAATCCATGGTTCAGGGAATATGAAGTATGGGAAGTTTTCCCCCTCGAGTACAAAGTTGTTATTTTGCATACTTAGTACTTGATTATGAGACAACATGTAACATAAAAGAATTCCATTATTAATCTTTGGAGTGCTCTCGCCCACATTTGGGACTAAGCGAGTAGTCTCCCCTTTCTCACTAGCTATTTCTATTACATTGATCCCTCCTCCCGCAGTTGGGAGAGGGTTTGTCACTACATTGGGAACCCCTAGCTGTTTAGAGTCTATGAGATCTTGAATCACATCTTTGAGGTGGTTCCAAGTATTGGTATCATGACCGCTGAACTGGTGGAACTTGCAGTACTGATGATGGGCATGATTCGGGGGGAGTTCCCTTGGAGTAGAAGGAGGCTTCCTTGGTGCGACCTTACCGGCTTCTACGAGTATGTCGAAGAGCTCTCCTTGAGTGATGCCTTCCAATTTGTTGTAGACTCTCTCTTTCTTCTTTTCTTTGTTGGGTGGAGGGACGGAGGAATAGTTGCTCCTTCCTTGATTATTGAAAGCGATGGCATTGACAGATGTGTCTTTGCTAGTAGAGCCTTTGCTAGGGTAGCGGTATCCACCATCTCTCTTGGCTTCTTTTCTAATTTTGAAGATGCCATCTAGTCGAAGACCGGCTTTATGAAGTTCAGAGAAGCTTGGGAAGAAAGTACCGGATAGGCGGTCCTCATACTCATTACAGAGTGATTTTAGGAAGATATGCATTTGGTCATCCGTAGTTGGCCTATCAACAATCTCGGTGAGCTTGGCTCTCCATATTTTGACAAAGTCACCAAATGTCTCATTAGCACCTTGTTGGATTTGCTCGAGGTCTCTTTTAGTGGGACGGTAAGTAGTATTATCCTCGAAGCGCCTTTGGAAGACTTCACATGCGGTAGCCCAATCGGTCCTTGTGGATAAGGGGAGAGACATGTACCAATCCCTCGCCGCCCCCTCTAGAGTTTGGGGAAAGCTTTGGGCCAAAACGGTGTCATCTACTTTCATCGGAAGTATGGCCCAAGTGTAAGTTTCAACATGAACACGGGGACAGGTAGTGCCGTTAAACTTGGCTATGTCAGGAGTGCGGAAATTTCGTGGTAGTTTAGTGATTGACTTGCGAAGCGCAATGGGGTCAAATGGAACGATGGAGCCCTTTGTTAGACCAAGATGTGCGAACCTCTTTTCGAGAAACTCAGCAGTGGCGGAGTTGATGAAGTTGGTGTCATCACTAGCTTTCTTTTTCTTATCACTTGCCTTAGTATCCTCGTCATCGGAGGAGGAGGAAGAGTCTGATGTATTTGAATAAGAGTCAGAATCATCATCCCTCTTATTCTTTTTCTTAGCATGGGACTCCCCGTCTTTGGAGGGGGGTTTTGACTTCTGATTGTTCTTTTTGAGTTCTTGGAGCTCTTGGAGAACAGAGTGTATGTCTTGGGCGTGACGGTCACTCTCACGGGCAGCAATTTCAGCTTGCTCTTTGATTTGTTGCTCAAGCAGGGAATTGACGGTCTTAGCGGTTTCCAAGTCAGTGATGGGGGTGCCGGCCATTACTGCAACCTTTTCTAGTCTCTTGGTCGCGGGATCACGGATGTAAATTACTGAAGCGGTTGTGTTAGGAGTACAGAGCTACTTTGCTGATCGGACGGACCTAGAGTGCAGAAACTGTGTCAAATCCAGGCTGGGGTCCCAACAAGTCAGCTTTTATGAAACAGGGGTTGACCAACACGGCAGATTCACAGAAAAAGGAGGATGTCTCGTACGAGACAATGGATGTCTCGTACGAGGCATCCAGCCTAACAGTCAGATTGTAGATTTTAATCCTATTGGTCAGACGGAATTTAATCCATTTTGAGAGGTTACTACTCTAGTTCATCCTGGAACAGTGGATTCTGTCACCCTAGAATATGAGCCCCTTATATTTCACCTGTATTGCACTCTCCCAAACGGACAATTCGGGCAAGGGTCTCATATTCTCATTGGAATCCACCGTTCAATTAAGCCAAACCTAAGTGATTCCGTAGTTGTTTTGCACTTTGTTAAACAACGCATTAATGCAATTAAACCTTGTGAATTTTAAGGGACAACCGAAAGGGACATGTTGAACGGTGCAGTCGAAACTAAGCCAAAATGGCATCCACAATCCCGCACAGAATAGTGAAAGTAGGAAAACACAAACTCGGATTCCCGTAGAGAGGTTCTCCATTCTTTCAAAATCCTTTGTTCAACATTTAAACGAAGGGACATTCGTCATATTCACAAGGGAGTATTATAGATTGTAAAGATGCGTTATCTTGGGCAAAGATTAAAACAACCCTAAGAATCGAACCCACCGGTCTCGAGGAGTGTCTTATTAACTAGTATGTATGCATGAGGTTGATGCAAGGCTTACGGCTAAGGCTCCTGTTGGTCCCAAAGGGGCAACAAGGGTGTGAAAAATGCTAGGGGGGGTGAATAGCGTTTTTAAATTCTTTTCAAACCCTTTTGCAAATGAATGGATTATGCGCACAACTCTTATTTTGGCTAAGTATAGCGCGCAGCAAGAGTGTGAAATGCACAGCGGAAGATTTAAAGCAGCTCTGCGCAGGGAAAGCTGCGCAGAAAAGAAAAACTCACGCGCTAAGTTTTGGCTAAAGAGTTGGATAAAATTGTGCTCGGGCAAATGATCAATAACAATTACAGCAGTAAAGTGTAGCAATCTGAAAGATCAAACAAAGCAGTAATACAAAAATAGTTAAGCATGAAATAAGCAGTAAGAATAATGGACAAGCTATTTGGAGAGGTTCGATCAAGGAAAGATGTACGTCCTCTACCAAGATGGTTAGTCTTGGATTTCTAATGGAGATCTTATAATATGAGTGAGTATTACAAATTACAACTTTTGAGCTCAATACTAACTCAAGATCTATTATCTATGAAGAATAAATCCTAGACTAAACCGGTGTATCTCAAGAAGTTAGATCAGAATGATCAAAGCTTCAAGAGGTGTGTGTGTGACAAAAATTCTGGGCTCTATGAATATATGAGATGAAGAGCACCAAGAATTCTGGTGATATAGGGCTTTTGGGATTTGAGCAGGAGTTTGAAGGTTTGAAGATCTCGAAGGCTGTTCTAATGAATCTGGAAATATTGAGCAGCAGTCTTCAGATCTTCAAGGTTTCTCAATGAAGCATGAAACTCTAGCTCTGGCTGAACAAGCACTCCAGCTCGGCCTGGCTTAACGAGTACTCAAGCAGCTTGGAAATGAAGATGAGCAGGCTATTTATAGCTGAGAACTTAAAACTAGCCGTTGATGCTCTGAGCAAGGACGATGAGCTGGCACTATATGATTGGTGCACAGATGTCCTTTTATAGCCGTTGGAGCTCTGATCAAGGTTGCTGACCTGGCACAATATGATTGGTGCACAGGTATTTTGAGCCGTTGGAGACTGAGCATGAAGACCAAATTCAAAAGCTTCTTTCTAGAAGGTTGACAGTTGTCTTCAATTGAAATATGACCGTTGAAGCGTGTCTCCATTATTGGTGTTACTGACTGTGCTTATTTTGTCGTTTATGATCATCTCAGCACTTTGGCTCAATCTAAAAAGCGTAGTTTGTCTTGACGCTTTCCAAGCTTCTAGAATATGAGATCAGGAGATAAGAGCTTTGACCAAGGTTGAGTGTGCGCGCACAAAGGCATGCGCATTGCCGGTGCGCACGGATACTGCGCATGGGGAGCATGCGCACCATGCTTGGTCATACCAAAGGAAGATCTTAAATTCAGAGTTGGGGAATAAGATCTTGAAAACTGACCAGGGTCAAAAACTGCGAAAGAGATCTATGCGCAGTGGCGACCTGCGCAGAGAACATCCTGCGCAGTGAAATGAATCCTGCTTAGAAAATCTTCGATCCTTCATAGCTTCAAATCCTATAATCTAAGCCTATACTATAAAATGGACTTGGCTAAAATTGAAGTATATAAACTTCTTACATAAGGACCTAAAGTCCATAAAAATACTCATAGGTGATGGTATCAATCAATTCTAACATAAGTAGGAGGGTTAAGCAATAAGCATACCAACAATCTCCCCCTAAATGATTGATTCCATTACCTACTATAGCAAAGGCAATTCATTGTACTTGATAATAACATGTCCATAAAAATGTGAATGGTAACTCATGCCTCAAGTCAATGCACACACTAGCCAATGCTATAGATTTCTAGTTTATCCAAAAGATTAACTTACAAAGAGGGAAAGACAGAAATATCATTCAGCGCATACAAATAATATGAGTTTTAGTTTAAGTATGCGTTTAAACTGAATGTTTAAACACCATGCGTAGAAAATATGAGCAGTTAATAGTATGCGTATGAAGTTTGAAATAATGCATTCATTGTTCCACAAATAAGAAATTTGATTTGAACAAGATTTTGAAACTTAATGATGCAATTTTTCTCATTAAACTTGAAAATATAAGAGTTGAATATTACAAGTTTTGAATGGAAAAACAAAAGAGTGCGCACAACAACAAAAGCGCACGAAACAAAAGCGCATAAAACATACTATGCGCAACGAGAACAAGAGATCTCAAAAAGTACAGCAAAATACTTACAAAGGAAGCCTAGTCTATTCTGATACGGCAAAGGGCTTCACGCAGCTTGTTCTGGAGGCTGTTGAATTTGTTCATGAGTTCAACTTTCAAATCTTGAAACTTTTCTTGGAATTCAACAACTTAGCCAACATAAGTCTTCATTCCTCTACGCATATCGGAGTTGTCACTGAGCAGCTCATTAAAATTTGCTCCGCAGTCTGTCAGAATGGCAGTCTGCGTAGCTTCCAGTCTTGTGTCGGCATGAAGGCGCTGTGTGTTGATGCTGGCTTGAATGTCAAGCATTGCATAGTCCATCTTGGCGTTGAACGCATGGGAAAAATTCGTCATGGATTTAGTTATGCACTCTTGCATATCTTCAATTTTGAGCACATTCCCTTGCGTAGGAGCTCCTTGTCCAATCTTTACAATCTGAGCTTCTAGATCAGCAAAACCTTCATGTAACCCATCTGCAAGGGTTTTCTTTAGCTCTCTCAAAATTTTTCTGAAGCCACCATCAGTCGCTTCATAGGTGCACACATTATTGAGTAGTGCGCTGACATTTTCAAGCTGTGCGCTGATGGATTTGAGGGAGTCCAGGATAAGTTGATCTAATATTTTAGGCACTTGTTCTTGTGCCTTTTCTTGCTCAGGCTCAGAGAGAGGTTCGGATGAACTAGGATTTGCACTCTCCTTTCTCTCCTTCGCACTTGCCTTTGCTTTCTCCGCATTCTCCCCCTTAATGGTATCAATCTCCAAACGCTGCGTATCTAGCCGGTGCAGCAAGGCGGTTTGTGCATTAAGGAGTTGAGTCAGCTGAAACTACGTAGCAACTTGATTCGATTGAACAGAATGCAAGGCTTGTACGATCTGGCGCAGCTCTGTCGAAGAGGATGGAAAAGAAGAGAGCTCGGGTGCTGCGGATGGAGAAGGCTTAACAAATGGAGAATGTGTGCTGCTGTCAGAGGCAGTGACATTTTCCTTCGTCGATTCAGGTGCATCGGACGGGGTGCGGCACTTCTTCAATCTTTTAGCACTGCTGCGCACCTTCTGCTTTCTGCGGGGAGAGACATGCGCGATGTCAGCACTATGTATATCTTCTTGCGTTCTTGGCACCTTGAGCTTTGGCTCCCCCTGAACGGTAGCATCATCACTTGGAACATTCTTGCGCTTTGCGGAGGACGGTTTGGTAGAGGCAGGAGCAGGAGCAGGATCTGAATTTTTGATAGATATCCCCTTGGTAGATTGAACGAGGAGGATGTCTTTGCTCTTGGGACTGGGCTCAGCAATTCCCTTCCCTTTGCGTAAATACGCATCTTGTGGAGCTTCCTGCGTAGGATCGGGTTTAGAGCTGCCTAAGCGCTTTTTAGACTTTGCATCAGGGATTGGGCCTATCCAAGTTTCCTTCTTGGGATCAGAATCGGACAGCCAGAGGTTGTAGTAGTCAGCGTTGCCAATCTCACTTCGCAAGTTTTGGAGGTGGATTCTTGAGTAGTACTTGGAATCACAAGACTGCTTCTTGATTGATTTATCCGCAACAAAGGTAGCTAGATCATCATAAGTCAACAATAGTTTAGTGATCAGCCTGCAGTGAGTTCGATACTTGGTCTTCCCTGCGTTGAACTTTTTGCTATAGCTGTTCATGCCCTTTATAATCTCATTCCAGATAATTTGAGGCCAATCAAGTTGAACATTATCGAAGATGGCCGCACAGTATTCCCACTGCTTGGAGATGAAGTGCCCATTATTTCCATTCTTGCAGTTGAGGGAATCTCCAATGATGGTGCACAGGTGATACATCACCTCACCAAATTTCTTTCTGTCATGCACTGGCCATTTCTTGTTCAGAAAAGGAATGCTAATAAGCTTCTGCGCAAGAGCATTTTGATGAACCTCATCATAGTTGACTGGAGCGTTGAGGACTTGGAAGTTACAGAGCCTACGAATATGGTTAGGATGAACCATTACATCGCAGTTTTGAACAGAGGCCATGATTAGTTCCGTTAGGTTTCCTTCGAATTCTGCCGGGATAACTTTTGCAGTTCAGAAGAATTCATCGATGAGGGATGACATGTAGAAAGGTTGATTTAGCGTAAACAGAGGAAGAATCCCGGAGGAGTTGAGATGGTGCAGAAGGCGTCGTCCAACTGCGTCTTGAGACAGATCAGCTTCAATCACTTCCCATCCAGGGATGAAGTATAGGGGACCCTGCGTAAGACAGTAACAAGAATTAGATAATCCATTGCGCATGCAGCTGTGCGCATGCGTAAATAGCGCAAACATACCTGTTGTTGGGTTTCGTAGTAACATGCGCAGCGGAAAATAGCATTTAAAATTTTATGAAACCCAAAGCCCATAGATCCATTCATATGATTAAATCAAATACTTGCAATATGAATACTAGAAAAACTAACCATTGATAACTTTGAATTTGGTCTTTGATCTTGGTGGAGAAATTGAAGCTTTAATCACGAACAAGTAAGAACACGAACTTTGAAGATGATGAGCTTCACCCTCTAGCGGTATCCACACCTTGAACGAATATCAAGAACACTTGATCTTGGTTGCTAGACCAATATTGTGAAACACGTTTTCACAATCAATATGAACTATATGGAATTTTAGTTTGTGTATTATTTTGTTCTTCAATCTAGGATGTCTTAGAACAAAATAAAACTCTCTCAAACTCTTTGGAATTTGCACAAAAGCATTAGCTATTATTCTGGCCGAATTTTGCTGTTTATATACAAGTTAAACCTATTCCAAATAGGAAACTTGTGTCTAAACCTGTCCAAAATTCTTTTCCAAATCAAATTAGGAAACCAGTCCCGACATGGTGTGCGGCCGCCCAAAACCACCTGTGCGGCCGCACATTTATCTGGAAGGTTTCTGGTACTTTTTGAGCCAAGCTGTGCGGCCGCCCAAACGCTTTTGTGCGGTCGCACACCTGCCCCAGATTTCCCTAATTTCCAAATTCCTCCAAAGTCCTTATTTAAGATTCGTTCCATTGTGTGTGACCCTCTAGGATTACACTAAGTTGGCAATGGGTTCAAACATGAAACCATAAGATATGATTGGGTTCTAGCAAACCGTCATACCTACCCAATTAGTATAACTAGATACAAGTTCGCATTCCTTTAGAACATGTCACAATCCATTTGTCCACGATGTCATTGAACACAAGTCATGGTCAACAAGTCAACTTGTTTTGTTCAATACTTTCTCGATTCCGAATATGTTGATAATACAAATGACATTGATCTAATCAATTCATTTGAGTCCGGACGAACATTTTCATCAACATCATTCCTACGAGAGGCCTAAGTTTGACATCTCTCCGAAGAGGGACAAATCCATTTAGCTTATTACTCTTCCCTACGTGAATCCGATTATGCCAATCATACCCTTTACAACTACCCGGTTAAAAGTAGCGTTTCAATATGTCAAACATAATGTTCATCAAGTGGAAGACTATAATAACTTCATGTCTAAGGATTCAAATGACATAACTAATATGAGATATATGTACGACATAGACCATGACATAAATCTCATACAGCGGGTCGTGTCCAGTACTCTGTTCCAAACAAGGACCCATAAATCTAACATGATCATCCCATGATCATTTAGCCTTTATACTAGTGCTTAACAAGTACTAGGGACGGAGATTATTATAAGTAAACATGAACAACAATAATAATCATAACATCTCTTTATTGATATGAAATAAATGATAACAATTACAACGTTTATTAAACGTGCCTAGGGCACCACTACCAACACCTGTGCGCACAAATCCACACAGAATAAGCAAAGATGCGCAAATAATCATATATGGATACGCAAGGATCATGAAAGAATGCGCAGAAATAGAATATAAAGATATGCGCATAAAGAAAAACACTTAGAGAAATATCATGAACTCCAAAATATATATATATATATATATATATATATATATATATAAAAAATATGGGGTATGAAGAACACATGGAATATTCATGAATACAAAGAATATCAGAAAATCGAAAGTTGACCAAATTGAACAAAAAGTATATCAAATTGACCGCGTTGACAAGACGATTTCAACTATGTAAATTATAAATTCAAACAACAAACAATAGACTCAGAAAAGCTAGATAACCGTCCGTCTGCCATGGAAGTTAACGGACAACAAATCCAACAGAAACCACATAAAACGATGATTGATCATGAAATAAATTACATTAAAGAGTAGATCAGTTTAATACGAATACATAACAACAACTGATTTCAAGAATGATTAACAGATGAAAGAGAAATCGAAAAGGGAGGGTTTGAGAGCTTCAACCTTAATAATGGCAGAAAGTGAATAGGGAGCAGAAATCATACCATGTCTTTAACAGAGGAGTGTGCAGCTTGAGAGGCTTGTTCTCGGTCTTGGTAATGATTCGAGTGAGAGCTCGACGAATATTCAGAGAGTTCGACAATGGGCAAAGGTTTTGAAGATTTCTTACGAGGCGCCATTATCCAAAGGAAGGTTTTCAAGGACAGAAAAGGATTGAGATTTTACGAGAAGAAGGAGCTTTGAGAGAGAAATATTGAGAGGTTTAAGGTAGAGAGAAGTAGAGAGAGAGAATCGGTTTAAGTAGGGAAGGAAGATAAAGAGGTTAGGCGCACGATAGCGAGGAAATTTTTGGAGGAAAGGTGCAGTGGCGCAAGATAGCAATGCCACGTGTCACCTTAGGGAACGCGCGTGTGCAAGCCTATGCGCGCGTGTGTCAGAGCCTAAGGGCCAGTTACCATCGTTTCATTTCTCACATAAATGATTTGGCAGGAAAGGACGTGCGCTGTCAATCAATGGCCTTTTTCATTGATGACATCTGGGATATGCGCAGGGGTATAAATGGTAATTAAAAAAAAAGGCGCGGGAAAAATTTAATTACATAAGTACCCTTGTGAATTAGCGTTGACTTTTCACTCAATGACCTATGTGCAATTTCTAATGAATAGTGTACTTACCTGCGATCCACGATGATTGCGCATGGATAGTCATGCGCAGCGCAGAGATTCTATAAATCTCAGAATTGTTGCTTCATGCGCAGTAATTGGTTGCGCAGATATATTGTGCACGTATTACGCAGGCGCATGAACCTTTTACCTATTTTGCACACTTATCAAGCAAACTTATTAGTAACACAAAACCGTATGAACGAGTTTAGCTAAGTTCAAGCATACCCATTTCTCCTCTCAAGAATACAGATCTCTTTGCGTCAAGAGCCTTT
The DNA here is from genome assembly GCA_026119855.1 of Campanula takesimana. Taxonomy (NCBI): domain Eukaryota; kingdom Viridiplantae; phylum Streptophyta; class Magnoliopsida; order Asterales; family Campanulaceae; genus Campanula; species Campanula takesimana. The sequence continues at coordinate 117,907 of JAOWBW010001578.1, read as the reverse complement.
GTAAGGAAATCAGCAATTTGATTATCTGTTCCCACGTGCTCTAAATGAATATTTCCTTTTTCCACGTGGTCCTTGAGAAAGTGATATTTGATTTCGATGTGCTTTGTCTTTGAATGCATGACAGGATTGTTGGAGACAGCTATGGTGGACATATTGTCACAGAAAATTGGGCAATTTCCTTCATGAATTCCATAGTCCACCAATTGTTGCTTCATCCATAGGATTTGGCAGCAGCAGCTTCCAGCAGCAATGTATTCAGCTTCTGTAGTGGAGATGGACACAGCAGCTTGCTTCTTGGTTGCCCACGCAACAAGTCTATTTCCAATGAAATGACAAGTGCCACTAGTGCTCTTCCTGTCAATCGTGCGTGCTGCGTAATCTGCATCTGAATAACCTAGCAAATCGAAATTCGAATCTTTGGTGTACCAAAGTCCAAGGTTAACAGTTCCAGAAAGATAATGAATAATGCGTTTAACAGCAGTTAAATGCGCTTCTCTAGGATCAGCTTGATAGCGCGCACAGACACAAACACTAAACATTATATCTGGCCTACTGCTAGTAAGATAAAGGAGAGAGCCAATCATACCTTGATATAAAGTTTGATCAACTTTCTTACCTTTTAAGTCTTTGTCAAGCTTATTGCCCGTGGCCATTGGAGTGTCGTATGCTTTAGCATTTTCAAGTCCAAATTTTTTGATTAGGTCTCTTGTGTACTTGGCTTGATTTATGAAGATGCCATCATTCAATTGCTTGATTTGAAGTCCGAGGAAGAATGTGAGTTCTCCCATCATGCTCATTTCAAACTTGCTTTTCATGAGCTTCTCAAAGCGCTTACAAAGTAACTCATTAGTAGAACCAAATATAATATCATCAACATAAATTTGAACAAGTAAAGAATGATCATTATACTTAGCAATAAAAAGAGTTGTATCGATTTTACCGCGCTTGAAGCCTTTCTCTAGTAGGAATTTTGATAGAGTATCGTACCATGCTCTTGGAGCTTGCTTAAGTCCATACAAAGCTTTCTGAAGCTTGAAGACGTGATTTGGAAATCTGCTATCTTCAAATCCAGGAGGTTGAGCTACGTAGACCGTCTCTTGGAGTTCTCCGTTGAGAAATGCGCTCTTCACATCCATTTGATAAAGCTTGAATTTCTTGTGAGAGGCATAAGCTAAGAAAATTCTGATAGCTTCTAGTCTTGCTACAGGCACAAATGTTTCATCATAGTCGATTCCTTCCTCTTGCCTATAGCCTTGCGCAACCAACCTTGCTTTGTTCCTGGTGATGCTTCCATTCTCATCCATCTTGTTTCTGAATACCCATTTTGTACCAATAACTCCTTGGTCATGAGGTCTGGGTACTAAGGTCAAAACTTTGCAGCGCTCAAATTGGTTAAGCTCTTCTTGCATAGCAGTAACCCAGCTTGAATCTTAGAGCGCTTCATCAATCTTCTTTGGTTCGATTTGAGAGATAAAGGATTGATATTCATCATCAAAGTTTGACGCTCTCCTAGTACGAACCCCTACATTGAGATCACCAATGATGTTTGAAGTTAGGTGATCTCTAATTTCACGAACCTCGGGAGGTAAGTTAGGTTGAGTAGTAGGAATACGAAGATCTTCATGGGTACTTCATTAGCTCCAGCATCAAGGTCATCAAAGGTGATTTGCTGAATCGGAGAAACATCATGCGCAGGAGGGGGTGTCTGCGCATCAGGGGTCGCAACTTCTGGCGCAGCATCCAGATATGGCGCATGGGATGGACTTGCTTGATTCTGATTGTGATCAGTTTGATTATCATTCTGCGCAGGTGCAGTTTGTGGCTACGTACCTGCCTCAATATTCTCAGCAGAATCATCAGAATCATTTGGAGCCAAATGTGGCTCAAGGAGAGAATGTTCATCAAAAGTGACATGTACAGATTCAACAATTACTAGAGTAGTTCTATTAAAAACACGAAAAGCTTTAGAATGTTTGGCATACCCAACAAAAATACCTTCATCTGCTTTGGCATCGAATTTACCTCTATGATCTTTGCCGTTGTAGAGGATATAGCATTTGCAGCAAAAAATCTTGAAGAAAGCAATGTTGGGTGCTCTTCCTCTCCATAGCTCATATGGAGTCTTGTTGTAGGCTTTGTTGATGAGGGGTCTATTCTGAGTAAAGCAAGCAGTGTTGACAGCTTCTCCCCAGAAATACTTTGGAAGCTTAGCTTCTGCTAACATAGTCTTTCCAGCCTCAATCAACGTGCGATTCTTTCCACAACCCCATTTTGTTGAGGAACTCCAGCATCAGAGATATTGTGATCGGTCCAAACAGGTCCATGTGAGGCAGTTGTAAGTATTATGAAGTTAAGGATGCAATCTTGCTGGAGAAAGATTGCTTAGGCTGCTTTCACTTTCTTGGCTACAAAACAGAGATTAGTGATAGAATTTATAGCAGTAAGATCAATAATGAAAACATTGGTCTTATGAGTCCTTGTGAGCAAAGTTAGTCCAGATGTGCCATCCTTGATATAACAATGCGTTAAAGTGAATTGGCATTCTAGACTTTTATCGCAGAATTGTAATATGGAGTGCAGGTTGTGCTTGAGACTATCTATTCTGATTAGTCCATATCCAATTATGTGCCCTTTGTTGTTGTCACCATATCTTACTGAGAGACCTCTTCCTTCACGCACATCTTCAAGAGCGTTGACATCTCCAGTCGTGTCTAGAATCTACTGTCGATACCAACGAGTGTGTTGAGGAGTGCCAAGAGAAAACACGTTTTTCCTAATCATAAGGAAAAACTCGTTTTACAGAAGACTAACCTTAGTGATTACCACTCATAAACGTTTAAATTAGTTGTTCCTTTCAATGTTTTTTTTTAAATGAACGGTCATTTATTTTTTATTTTTTTTTGAGAACTTTTTGAAATATTTTGTACAATTATATGACAAAAATAAATAAATATTCATATTATTTGCACTCTAAGCATTTGATTTTGTAAGTATAAAAAATAGTTGAAATTTTGATAAACGTTTAGAATAATAGCGTTATAAAAACATACTCCCCCCGTCTCATTTGAAGCTTCACCATATTGGTGGTGACACAAAAATTAAGAAAGGTGGTGAGTGTAAGAAGGGTTGTGAGAGAGAAAAAGTTAGTGGGTATGACAAGTGAGACCTACAATTTAAATACTCCCTCCGTTTCGGGTAAGTTGCAACAATTTGCCATTTTGGGCATTTCACTTAAGTTGCAACAATGCCAAATAAGGAAACTCTTTATTACTTTTATAATCCTCTACTCATTCTCTCTCTTCTTCCCAATCACTCATTATTCTCCACTCATTCTCTCTCTTTCTCTCAACCACTCATTATTCTCCACTCATTCTCTCTTTTCCCCCAACCACTCATTATTCTCCTTTCTTAATTTTTGTGCTTCCCCTTCCATGTTGCAACTTACCCGGAACGGAGGGAGTATGTGAGAGGGGAAAGTTTTGTGGGTATGACAAGTGGGCCCCATAATTTAAGTATGTGAGAGGAAAAAGTTAGTGGGTATGATAAGTGAGACCTACATTTGTTACCATTTTAGAAAAGGATGAAGCTTTCAACGGGACACCCATTTGTGTAAAATGTGAAGCTTCAAAGGGGACGGAGGGAGTATTTATTTTGGGGACATTTTTATTTTTATTTTTTGAAGCAATATTTTTATACAGATAATTTCATATATTTTTTTGACGGAAATTTCCATTTTGTTGAACATCGCCATTGGCCAATTTCCAAGCAATGTTATCTTGGTTGAAGCGCTCAACATAGAAGCAGCCGTACAGTTAGAACCAACTCAAAATACTTGCATGCCATGGGGGCTCAATTTCTCAAAACCCCATCACTCATTTCTTCTGAATCCCTGATTTCCACTTCAATATCTTCCCCTCGATTTCCAATAAATTCATACTCATCACAAATTAGTCCAAAACCCATCGTTTGTCGCATTAAATTGTCTGGTTCTTCTGGATCATCAGGTGGTATTGGGCAGTTGGTTAAGAGGGGATTGAGGAGTGGGGTTGTCGCCATGGCTGCCGGGTCCGTTCAGAAATCAGAAGATGAATGGCGGGCTATCCTCTCTCCCGAACAATTTCGAATTCTCAGGGAGAAAGACACCGAGTATGTTTCTTTCTTCTCATTTTCAATTTTCCCTCTCTGTTTCTGTTTCTTTTTTTTGTTTGGTGAAATTTTTAGCTTGCAATTAGCCAGTTAGTTTATTCAAATCAATCATCTAAAATTAAGCAGCCATTTGGTTTAGATGGACTGAGATACGTTTATGCAGACTAAATAGTGCCATAGTCTAAGGCACTGTTGGCTCGTAACGCGCCGGCATGACCTTCGGCTCAAACCAAACATGGGTAAACAACTCCATCATCAACTTGGGCCCGGCTCTGATACCATATTAGATTTGGGTCGTCGGGGTGAGGTTATCCAACATTCCCAACCTATATAATTAATCAATTATTTTCTCCAAGTTGATGTGCGACAAATGAAGCTTTAACAAACACTTTGGTATTCCACATTATGTATTTTGATTCATTAATCTCAGGCCAACCGAGTTAGAAAGTGAGTTTCCATGGGTTTTAGGCGTATTCTCTGTGTGTATTTACTGTTGGATTTTGACAAACTTGTTGGATGGTCATGGTACAAATTAAGGCAATGGCCAAGCTGGGATTTCAGTGGGATTGAATTATTTTCTAAACTAAAAGGGGGACAAAAAAACTGTTTTTAGTGGCAGAATGTTATTTTTGTAAACATAAAGGTGGTAAAAATGTCATAGTTCCAAAATCAAGAGTCCAATGACCCTTGAGCTTAATGTTGCCTCGCCACTGCATTAAAGCTATAAGTTACATGATTCACTACTTCTTAAATACATTTTCTCCTCTTGTCAATCTTCCTTCCTGACAAAGTAAATCCTCTACTTTGTACATTAACAAATACAACCATACCAATCTCTAGTCTCATGGATATCCGGCCTTGTTGTATAGTATGTTTATTTCCATATCTCCTTTGCAGTGGCTCATCTTGTTGCAAACGCTAAACTAGTGAATACCATTACAAATTTACTATTTGGCTTCAGGTCTTTGTATGCTGTTAACGAGTATAGTTCTAAGTATAAGCGGGCTCATGCAGGTACCCACATACAGGGGAATATGACAAGTTTTTTGAGGAAGGAGTTTACGCCTGTGCAGGATGTGGGACTCCTCTATACAAATCCACCACCAAGTTCAATTCTCGTTGTGGTTGGCCGGCTTTCTATGAGGGTCTCCCTGGGGCCATAAATCGTGTAGTGAGTCAACTTTTTCATTGATATACATATCTCTAGATATTGAATTTACTATCACACTTTGAAACACTTCGTCACTTAGTACTACAATTTAAAAAAATTATGGTATAGTTAGTTAAACATGCTTGCATTGTGCTAATTCTCAGCCTGATCCGGATGGAAGGAGGACGGAAATTACATGTGCAGCTTGTGGAGGGCATCTTGGTCATGTCTTTAAAGGCGAACGCTTTGGCACACCCACTGATGAACGCCACTGTGTGAATAGTATTTCACTCAAGTTCACTCCAGCAAGCTAAAACATTCTACTTATGGTATGTCGTTAAGCCAAAAAAGAATGAATTACTGCGAGTGATAGTAAGAATCTATACCCATGACTCTGGATTGAATATAGCTCCTGTATTGATTTATGGCTGCCTTTTTGTACTGTTTTGTAAAATTAAAAGACATGCGTTTTACTTGTTCGTACATTGCTTGTTAAAATTGCATTAAAATTATTTTCTAATATGAAAATGCAATATTTATATTGGAAAATGAAATACGACATTTATTTATATTTATTATGGGAGATTATGAGTCGGAAGGAGTACTACTTAGATTGATTTTTTTCCCCGTATATACAGTTGTATGGATTTCAGTCATTTCACATAATTTTTAGGAGGTAATTCGAGCATTTTCACTTGGTCCCAGATGGAAAATGTTCGATGACTAGTTAAAGAAGTAGAAAAGCACGGGTTTGTTCGCTAACCATTTTTTGTATATTTCTAATAATATTATTCCTTTCGTTTTAAATGAATGCCAACATTTTATTGAGGAACTATTTTGCAAATGTTTATTTTTTATACAATTAAATGGAAAAGAGGCATAAATATTTCTGTTATTAAATTTTTAAACATTTAGTTTTGCAATTACAACATAATCAGTGCAAAAAATGTGACAAAAATTTAGAGACAATTTTGTTCCATCATCTATGAGACTAATTTTTTTTTTTTTTTTATCATTTTTATGGATCACACTGTCTACCACAAATCCAACAGATGTATATCAGTCATAGCATCATGATGATGTTAATCTTAATGATTTATAATCATGGTATATCGACATTTCAAACCCTCGTAATTTGATGAACTTTCGGTTTTAACCATTCTTGTTGTTTTTTAGCAGTTTTAACCATTGTACTTAAGATACGCATTAAAAATTCAAAGTACGATGGTTAAAATTGCTAAAAAAAAGGCCATAAAATGAATGCTTATCTACAATATGATGGTTAAAATTAGGGGTGTCAGCGGTTTGGTTTAATCTGCGGTTTGAGACCGAGACGAGCTAAACCATGCGGTTTGGCTTAGCTTTTGAGCATGAGTGGTTCGGCTCAGTCTCAAAAATTAGCAAACCTCGTAGCTCAGTTTGGCTAACTGAGACCGAACCTCGGTTCAGACAGCTAAGCCGAACTGTTGAAGCTAAACTGGGAAGCCGAGCAACTAAACTGAAAGTCGGGACAAAGCAAAGGTTCCATTCTGTTTATGCGATTTGGTGTTTTTTGTTGGAAATGTAGCCACAGGTTACTGTGTTAGTTTTAGTCATGTATTAATGGTGTGCTTTAATTTAATCTATAAAAGCTTTTGTGAGAAGAGTCTGTATGTCAAGTCATAGTCTGAGTTGCTAATTTTGTTATGGTTAATCCATTTTAATTTATGTTAGTCACAGACTCACAGGTGAACTATGATTCTGTGAACATAGTGAAAAGGGAGACTAAATAAAACTTTGAATATATATATATATATATATAGAGGAAAAGTCCAATTTCTTCAGGTTACAAATTCTAATTGTAGTAGTATTAAACACTCGTGTTGTTGATCTTGATCCCACCCCTGAATGCACCTAGAAAACCATTCTTCTTTTTCGTAATTGGTTTCATGCCGAATGTCTGACCATGAACAGCTCGTAAACACTCCAAGCATTCAACAATGTCGTGCATTGTAGGACGTCGCCAGGGTTTATACTCCAAACATCTCAAAGCCAGTTCTGTAATAATCTCTCCATCTTTGACATCATAGTTTGGATGTTTACAAAGGTTTTCTGGCGCGAGCGAAAACTTAACCTTTTTCCCTAATAATGATTTATTTTTCCTCTGTTTACGCATTTTCATGGCCCATTCATACATTGAATTCTTGGGATCTCTTCTAACCACACCTCTTTTGGTTACTAGACTAAGAAGTAAAACACCATACGAGAAGACATCACGCGTAGGATGCCATTCACCTGCGTCCGTAACAAATAACAATGTTGTTAGGATCAAAATATAAACTTGCAAAATACAAAAGTAGGAGATAAATTAGTACTAGTACTATTACATACCTACGGTTAAATAGTGTTGATCTAGGTAGCCAGGGGATCCATATACATTCTCTCCTTGGGCTATGGTATTACCTAACACACCCCCACTTAGCATTCCAAACTCAACCAATTTTGGATTGTAATTCTATACATAATGAACATAATAAATCAATCCATGAAAAGTAAAAAAACAGTATAATTTGCAGGTGTTATTCAGAACAAACAAAAATGAAGATTCATTTTTGAGACAGATGCATCATAACGTACCTTGTCAATCATGATGTGGGCAGCATCAATATTACGCACCATATATGGTAGTATTCCTAGTCCATCATCAACGCCAATATCATTATTATGCATAAATAGCATGTATCGAGCAAACTCAAGCGCAACCTTTAGACTTTGAAGGCAGTTGAATCTGTCTTTCAGAATAAGCTTCTCCAAAGTATCGTGAGTATCGAGATCATAAACTATGCCCAACGGCTTCTGTTTTTTGTCGCAATGGTGTGCGATCAATCTCACCGTACATGCTTGACTCTTAACACTGGGATCTTCTAAAATGCGGATTTCACGCTGAAAGCCAACGATAATCAATTTAAACAATACATGTAACGACCCGAACTTTCACATAATAAATAAATTCCATAAACTAGGGAAAACCCCAAACGTCAACATAACTTCAAAACCAACGTTACCTTTCAACGGCTAGTTTACTTAACCATAATTCAAACGGTGCGGAAGCATAACTAATATTTAAATTCTAACGGCTAGTACAACCCACTAGCTCAACATAAAAATAAAGTAATGTCTTAAATAACTCTTTGATAATCCCGGACTGCCCTTCCTTGCAATCCAACTAGATCCTTAGTCTTTACCTGGAAAAAAATAATATAAGAAGGGGTGAGCGAACAATGCTCAGTAAGTTCATACGGGATCTCTCCGGGTACTAAGAAGAGATGACCGAAAGAACGGAGCCAAACAACATTATTCAATGAAAGGCTAATAGTAATAATCTTAACTGCATGTAACAAACACAGTTATCAATTCAATGAATTATGGTCCTAGTTCAATCCGTCAATTCCAGAGTTTCAAACACCTTTTCAGGGTGTCACACCTTTTCAGGGTGTTAAAAGAATAAGAGACCTTACACCTTTTCAGGGTGCTCCCTTATTTTGATATATCATCAATTCCAAGCTACTTCCTCATGTAGCAATTTAAAAGTCTAAGTTCTTTTCTATCAAACTAGACTTATTCGTAATTAGTCATTTTCAATCAGACTAATCCAACCGCACCTATTTCAATTAGATACAGTTATAGTTCATAGTATTCTAGGTACAAGAATACTTAAGGCAATTTCAATTCGTTTGGGTACCCATTGAACAAAATACATCAAGGGTAAGATAATCAAAAGACGTTCAACAACATCAGAGTTCAAATGCTACGGACCATTGGTAGCTACACTTGAAAGAAATAAGGAAGATCCTACATAAAAGGATGAATCATCAAAGTACTTAAGGAACGTAATCCCTTACCTTGGCTTTGCGTTATTCCACTTAGCAAACCTCGCGCAAGAATCTACGATCATGCACAAAATACTTCTTAGGACAAGTAATACTATTTTACTCCGTCCCCAAAATACTTTACTTTACTTTCTTATTATTAACCTACAAGTTATTCTCTTTAACTCCCCTCTAAGGTTAGTATCCATACTAGGGTTTATATTACCCATTAATATTTATACCCAAATTACCCTTTTTGGTTTACCAAAATACCCTTAGGGTTTACCCAAAATACCCCTAGGGTTTTCTACCATCCATTCTCATCTTAACTTTCCCATGTTCTTTCATGTTCCCTGTTTTAACAGCATAACAAATACCAAGCCTTCGTCTTTCAGCATGTATGGATTGTACTATAGATAAGTTAATTCTCCACTCATAATTCAATGCAATGTCCTAATGTCAACTAACTATCATAATTTAACCCAAATAGTTAACCTTAGAATAAGAATCAGATCATACCTATTGAAAGAAGATGACTGCTACGGTTTCTCCCACTTAACGCCGCAGCCTCTCTCTCCGTCTCCGATCTTGGTAAAAACTTCTTGTTGTTTGGGTTTAGGGTAAAACTCTTATTTATACCCCATTTAATTTTACTAAATAATCGACATTAAAATATGGGCTGAGCCCATTTAACTTAATTATTCCATGAATAGGATTTACATATTACAAAGCCCAAGTAACTTATTTATTTTACTAATTACCTTAATTTATCTCATAGAGACCCAATAAAAATTTTAAAACTTCAATAATGATTGCTAATCCAAAACTATTAATTCAATATATCTTAATTGGCCCATCTAAATGTCCATAATGGCCCATAACATTATTGACACAAAAGCCTAACGAGATGACTTATGGTCACCAACCATTCTTAACAGTTCAAAATATAACTATAGGCCAATATTAATATTTGTAGAATTTTGGGGTATTACAATACATGCATAGTCTAAAAAGTGAGGGAATCTAACGTACCAACAATCTGGTGTGCTCCATAAAAGCTGTACATTGGTAGATGATAATCCCATATCTTGACGGTTACATGTTTATTATGCTCTCCATGGCGAATTATGCCTCGATACACCTTACCAAACTGGGTGTCACCAATCCAGTTCTCGTCGCAAAAGTTGTCTGTATATTCTCTTAATTTTTCGATTGTCATCTCTTCTGCCTCGTATATTTGGTTTATCCATTTTAAATGAATTTCTGGTGTTTTAGCATGCATCCAAAATCATACACAAATTCATACAAATGTATTGTTATTATGTTTTGGATTAGCTTTTGAAAGTTTCCAGCCTCTCTATAATCACGGTCCCTAATAACAACCCAGTGTGCTGTGCTGGTTTAGTTTTGTACATTCATTCATACGCCTTTTTGCGACTCTAACGACTGACGTGGCATCATACCTTTTTATTTTTTTATTTGTTATTTTACATACAATATTACAAATAAGAAAATCAATGTTTTTTTTTTGGAAGGAAATAAGAAAATCAATGTTGACAAGTCAAAAGATATTGATTACAAGTATTGTATTTAGAGGCAGTCTCCTGTGCAACCGCCGCACAGCGTGCGACGGCGCCAGGCACGCCATATATATACTCCCTCTGTCTCACTTGAATTAGGACAAATTTTCATTTTGGGTGTCTCATTCGAATTAGGACAACCCAAAAATGAAAGTGTTTTATTTAATGGGACCCACATTCACACTCACAACAACACTCCACTCATTATTCTCTACCCCACTCTCTCTCTCTCTCTCTCTTGTTTCACTTTTCATACTCACAACACCTACTCCACTAACACTTTTTCCTTAATCCCCGTGCCCAACCCAAAAATCCTAATTCGTGTGGGACGGAAGGAGTATATATATAGGTAGGTGCTCAAATGAGAACCTAAATATCGTGAGAACCATGAGAACTTAGATACATTAGGTAAGAACCTAATGTATCCAAGTAATGTATCCAATGTATCTAAGTTAACCATTGGATACATTAGTTTTTACCTAATGTATCCAAGTAATGTACCACAATTTTACTGCAATAAATTAAAGATAACATAAAGATTGACAACTAAACTAATGTCACACTTTTTATAAAGGAATGTAACACTTTTTTTTCTTCCAAAATTAACATAAGATTGACAAACTAAACTAATGTTACATTTTATAAAAAATGAATGTAACATTTTTTTCTCAATTGTAACAGTTTATATTCTTAAATGTAACATTAAATCTGAGATGTAACAATTTTTTATTGAGAAAGTAACAATTGAAATGCAACTCGATTATATATATGAATTTTTACTCTTTTTTTAAAGAAAAAAAGTAACATTTACCAAATAAAAATGTTACATTTATCTATATAGAAAATTATAATTATATATTCACTTTCTTAGACTTCAAATATTACTTTTTCTAACCACAAATACTATCAAACAATATAAAATTTCTTGTAAAATTGCTGTTACATTTGACTGTAAAAAGTGTTACTTTTTGAACATGAAACTGTTACTTTTATCAGAACAGAGCGTTACATCTTAGCTGATGAGCAGCTCAAACTTTTTGTGTGTAAAAAAATATGTTTTTTTTTTTAAATCAAACCATATCATGATCTATGTAGTTTTATTCGTCTCGTCGAGACGAACACAACGGTATTTTTATTTTATTTTTCCAAGTTATAAATACCAAGATATAACATTTTAAAGTTATTGGGTTTTTTAAATGACACGTGACAGCGCGCGGCTGGCCGCACCAGCGTGTGGCTCACAGCGCGTCACGTGTCGTAAAATGATTGGTTAGCTGAAAAATTGGTGTGTGGGTAACTGGATCTGGGCCGGGGCGGGCGTGTTTGACCCGCGGGCTTGGCCCGCCGCACCGCCGCACGCGCTGGGAGTTGCCGCATATAAGACTTTGTCTTGTATTTAATTAACAATTGGAAAAAGAATATTATTTTTTTTTTAGAATGAATCTCAGTAAGCTACTAAAATGCAACTACGTTTCATGCTAAAATGATATGTATAAAAACAATATCATAAGCATCACATAGCACATAGCATGAGAAGCAAATCCAACTCATAATACCACACATACAACGATGTAACACTCACAAGGATACTTAGCCAAGGTTTACCGAAAGAACATAACCGTCTGGGAATACCATTTAAGAAAACCATCTGAGAAAACCATTTGAGCAGCATAATTAGCTGAAGCCGGGATCCCGAAAACCAAACCATAAGAACCAAACTAACTACGGGGGGAATATGACACAAGTCATAACCCAAATGCTCACTCGAGGGGCTAACTCATCCCATCCAAGGCCAATCTGGACTCGGGAAAAAGGACCAGTGGAAAAGCCTTATAGTGAACTTGGCTGTGTGCCACTATAATACTTTCCACCTCCACTCGATAACACAAAACCAGCTGGACTTTCAAACAAAGCACTGTAATAAATACTTGCTTAAACAACAACCGGGGCAATGATTTCAAAGTAGGGAACCAAGCCAAACACCTCACCAGAAGCACACAAAAGAATCACTCATAAAGTGTTCACAATAACATTGACATTTAAGTCATAAACACAACCTTGTACACATATGTAACCAAATCATCATCTACCATTTTAGCTTCCCAAAACACTTATCTAGGCACCACTACTGAGTATAAGAAAACTAAAAGTTACTTCAACTAACCCTCAAGATCCTAGGGCCGAAATAAACAACTTATCTAGCAAAATAAAAATCTCATCATTCTTTAATGTACTTGTGTGAGAGTAGGGTGTCAACAAAACTCCAGTTGTTTGCACTTCAAACATCAATGCAATCCCGCTTGTAACTCTATTCCTGAAATGCTTACTATTTCTCCTTTTCATCTCGGGTGTTAACCTAGCAACGATATCCTCTTACAATTTATTTCTCAATGGAAATAGGGTAAGGAAAAGTCAACCTTTGAGTCCTATAGGGAAAATCTTAAAATATAGTAGAACAAAATATATAGATGTAATTTTTTTGGGGTCGATAGAAGGTCTGAGTTCAAAACGAAGCCCTCAAAGTTTAACACTAAGAAATCTAGAAGTTGCTGTATACATGAGAGTCATGGAAATATCGATGGGAAGAAGAGGTAAAATAACAGAGAAAAAGAAGATAACGAAATTAAATCGAGAACAGAGAAACATAGTAGGAAGCAATTATCAGCTCCTACCCAAACACATCACGAAATAGCCTATCTACAAGAGTGAGTGTGAAAGAGAGAGAGAATATAATGAAATCAAGTGTAAAAATATGCTCCCTCTGTCCCAGACCAATGAGCACAGTTTAATTTTTTTGGTCAACTGAGTCAATATTTGACCATAATTTTATGAATATCTAAATATTTCTATGAAATTCTAAAAATTGTTATTGTTTCACTATTAGTAATTCTATCATTAACAATTTTTAGAATTGTATAGAAATATCTAAATATTCATAAAATTATAGTCAAAGATTGACCCAGTTGACCAAAAAAGTCAAACTGTGCCCATTGGTTTGGGACGAAGGGAGTATGTAACATTGTTTATACATAATTGTAATACATATGTATAGAAAAGTAATAGTTCAACATTTTACACTTTAGAACTAAAAACACTTGTTTTAGTAACATTGTAAAAATAAGAAAGTAACATTTTCTATAAATGAATGTAACACTTTTGTATAGAAAATTATACTCCCTCCGTCCCAGAGTATATGTCAACCCTCCCACATTTACACGGAGAGCGGTGTTCTAAAAGACCCCCGCCTAGGCATTAGGCGTTCATGAAACGCCTATGTCACGTCTAGGATATTATAGTTATTTCTATAATTCTCGGCCCCGACTAGATCCCGCCTAGGCCCTGCCTAGGCGCTAGGCGACCCTACGGCGCCTATCGACCTCCTAGCGTTTTTTAGAACCTTGACGGAGAGTAAGAAATGGTGGAAGTAAAGCAAGTGTTATGAGGATAAAAGTAAAGTATGAAAGAGAATGAGTGAGAGGGAATATTAAGTTAATTGGTGTTGTGAGTATAAAAGTAAAGTGGGAGAGAGAATGGGTGGGAGGAATAGTACAAATCCTTTGCCATTTTGGAAGTGGACATATACGGGATGGCCTAAAACGGAAATGTGGGCATATACTCTGGGACAGAGAGAGTACTCCCTCCGTCCCGGACTAAGGTTCTTAATTTGACTTTACACGGAGATTAAGAAAAAATAAATGTTGTGAATATAAAAAAGTAAGGAAGAGAAAGTAGGAGAGATAAAGTGTGTAGGAAGTTTTTGTTGTGAGAATGACAAGTGGGTCTCATATTTCATTTTAGGTAATAAAGCAACTAAGAATCTTAGTCTGGGACAAACCAAAAAGGAAAGTAAGAACCTTAGTCTGGGACAGAGGGAGTACTATATTTTCTTTTACCAAAGCGTAAAGTGTTACATTTTTCAAATAATATGTTACTCCCTCCGTCCAGGTTTAAGGTATGCACACTTATTAAGAAATCAAGACAAAAACAATGAAAATGAGTCAACCAAAAGTAGAGATTGAAGGATATAAATGTCCAAAACACTATTTATAAAGCAAGTGGGTGAAAGTAAGTTAATTAAGTAATAGTTTTTTTATAATTAAATAAACTTTTTAAGGGCAAGATTTTCCAAATCACTATTCATTCTTTTCTATTTATGGAATAAAGCAACTAAGAACCTTAAACTGAGACAGACTAAAAAGAAAAGTAAAAACCTTAAACTGGGACGGAGTGAGTACATTTTTTATTAAAAAAAAATCACATTGTGTAAAAAAAAAAGTTATATTTACTTGTATAATAACTATATCTATACGTTTTCAAATAATAAGTTACAATGGATTTAATTTAACATGATACATGTAAAAGTATTACATTATATATAGAAATGTATTACAATTTCTTCTACTAAAGTGTTACATTTACTTGTACAAACAATTAAATTCATGTATACAAGTCGTTATTTTTCAAATGTTACATTCTTTCGAAAATATAAAATTAAAATACTCTAATTTTTTTATTCTGCAAATACACTATTAGATTTCAGTATAAAGACAATTACATTTAGTTATAATTAGTGATACACGTAATTATAGTTAGTATTATAGTTGAAAGATGAGTAAAATGAACAATTTTGTTTTTGTAAAACAAGTGTTAGTAAGTATTACTTTTGACAAACGAAAAAAAAAACACCAAAAAAATATTAAAAGAAAAAAAAAAGGATTTTATTTTTTGGATTTTTTCTTTTTCTGATCGCGGGTTATGGGTCGCTGCCACGTGGAAGATTTTGGGTGAAGCACGTGTCGGGATCCCGTGATTCGAGCAAAATTGCTCCCAATTGCAACTTTTCTCATCCATAGTAACAAAATTGATGTTCTGATGGGAGACGGCTCTTTATAAAATAATACTTTCTTTTAAAGATGGAGGATGTACGCAAGATTTGTTCTATTTTAGGAGTCCAGATCTCATGTACTACTCTGTGTACCACTCTCTATGAGCCGTTGAATCAGTTATAGTACATAGAATGGCAAATAAAGTGGTACAAGAAAATTGGATTCCTATTTTAGACATTAGTGAGCAGAGACACCTTTTCTGTTTCAATACTAGTGATGATGCTGCCAAAAACGTGTCGGATCAGCCCTCCGTCTAGCGGTTCGGATAAATCCAGCAATGAGATCTTCCCCATTCGGATCTGCGCACAATGAACAAACGTAAACTGCGCCGGGGCTTCACTGGCGTAGGCCCTCCGGCGTGAGAGTAAGAATACGGGTGAATGAATAGAGAAATCAATTGACTAGTTTTGAGCCAAAGAGTTCATTACCCGTTTTTTGTGTAGAGGACCTGTTTATATAGGCATGGGTGAATGAGTCCTGACTTGTTAAGTAAGCCAGGGAGCCCGTATTGCTATGGGACTCGTATTCCTTGGAGATAGACTCCGGATAAGGATGATTGGTATCCCAGTTGTCTTGTAGAAAAGATATCCTTGTTTAGATAAGGATCTCCACTGCTAGAGTTATAATCAAACTCTGTAAGTAGACTCCCTGTGATAATGGGCGGTTTTTGATATAACTTGTCCCGTCATCCATCTCGGCTCGTCCTAGAGGCCGGCTAGGGATTGGGATTCTTGGAACTCAACCTAGGTAAGGTCTGCCTGCTCGGCCTGTACGATGTCGGCCTATAAGCATAGGCTTCAGATAAATGGGCCTCTCGGTATAGGCCTCCTAGGTGTATGGGCCCAGAGCATATGGGTCCCACTTACCCAAGTCAATTTATGTCGTTCAGTGGCCCCCGAGTTTCTATCTCGGCATGCCGAGTAGGAACTGTGCCTCTTGTACTTGCTCTGCCCTTCATTTACTTTGATTTGATAGTTGGCCGCCAAAATCCCTTGATGATTGGATTTGCTGATGTCACTATGGATTTAATTCAGGTGGAATCATTACTCTTCTTGGAAAACGAAGGCTCCATTAATTGCACTCCAATTATGAGTAGCATTGATAAACTCCCCATCCCCTCATATTTTAGGGGTATAAATAGACGATATGTCTATTGGTTGTTCTCCATCTTACTTTCACTTTCAAGAATTCTTCAAGAACATTCCAAATTTCACAAAAATTCAAAGATGGCTCCAAAGAGGAAATACGATGATGTTTTTCCATAAGAGGTGACTTCGGAGTCAGAGAATCCAGCTAGAAGCCCCAGTTCATCTAGCAGCAGCGATTTCGATTTTCCGTTGAAGAAACGATCGTCTTTTCCGGCGGAGGAGTTGCCGTCCGATAGCAACGATGAATTTGTGGAGCCATACCCGGTTGAAGAATTTTCTGATGATGACTCTAGTGCAGAAGAGTCACAGGATGAGGACGAGGATAATGATGAAGATGATGACAGTGAGGACGATCCTGAACCCATCATTATCGATGAATATGGGTATGATGGAGACGTTGAGTGGGAGGAAGATGATGAAGATCAAGACCAAGATTGTGATCTTTCTTGAATCCTTTAGCTATCATGATCCAGTAGTTTTTTTTTCTTTTTTCTATAGGTCAGGCCCCCGGCCTTGTTGTGGGGGTCCTTTAGATTTGTCTATAATGCTAATGGAAACCTCTTTTATGCTTTGTCGGCATTGTCTTGTAACTACATACTCTATATGTGCTGAACCTTCAATTTGACCTATACTCCGAAAGCATTTTATTACTTGCTCTCGGCATGTACTCCTTTGTCTTCATCTCGGCGATTGTACCTCGGCATTCCCCAGGTCCATTGCTCTGTTATAAATCAAACCGTGAATGGAGTCCCTGGTAAATTAGACAGCTCAGGGTCGCGTCTTCCTTGACCCTTGTTATTATCTCTTCTCGACCCTCTGACTCGTCACGTCGATGGTTCCCGGTCGGCGTTTTTGCATCTTATTGACTTGTCCCCGGTTTTGTCGGTTGAGCTGTCCCAAACGTCTTTCCTTGAACTGTTCACTGTCAGGCGGCGAGTATGATTGATTGAAAAGACATCCCCTTTAAAACCACGCCCCTATTAATTAGGGGTAATGATGAGGCTTAGTGGGGAACGTGCCAACCCATGGATCCTCGGGTATGGTTGGTTCGGATTCGGGCATTACCCAATTGACCCGAAATATAAATTCAAATTTCCTCTTTCATTTCATATTTTCCAATTTTTATCAGAGGAACAGTGTACTCATCGTCGTCAATCTCTTTGAGAGAATCAATTTTTGTTGCAGATCTTCCCAATCTGTTCCGATCATCTTCGTTAACGCCTTCAGCTGATCCTTTTCCTCCGATTGTATTTTCGATTGAGGTACCATTTTGATCTCTTTTTGCCCTTTCTGCTATTGTTGCCATTGTTAGGGTTTTAGGGTCTTTAAATCTTTAAACTTTCCCCCCTTCGTAGGTTCGTCCCGGAGTAATTCTACATCTTTAGGATAGTTTCTCATTTCTTGTCATGTCCGATACTCCCAATTTCGACCCTGACGCCATGTACGGATTTTATGAACGAAATAATAGGATTTATATACTGTCAGAAGGGATATGGAAAATGTTGTCTTTAATGGCTATAGGTGACCTGTTATTTTTGAATAAAACCCCCCGAGACGATGTAAGGTACCCGTCCGGTCTGTTTGCCCCGAGAGCCCTTTCTGGTAGTGTAGATGGCATGATACTTCTTAATACCTTTGACGCTGTTATTCAACACATTTTTCTCCATTATGTTAAGGATTAGTCGGTTTTCCAATCTCGCTTTGAAAGCGCCACCTGCTCGGCCCCAGTAGTCGATTCGGGGGGGGGGGGAACATGGCCTTATCTAGGCCTTTTGACGAGTCTAACCCCTCTGTCTCTTCTACAGGTATGGCCGGGGAGAGTACTTCTGGGAGGATAGTAGATAGATTTGACGCCAACGTTACTATACCGAGACGTGGGGTCGATGTCAGAAAAGTGGGTAAGAATAAAAGCAAGTCCGGTCCCGTCACAGATAAACAACCCAAATTGGGTGAGGAAATGATTGAGGCCCTCTTTTCTCGGTACGGAGTAGACCGCGAGGAGTATCGTTTGTACTATAGCAAATCCATTCCTTTAGACACAGACGAGAAAATCCATAACTTTTACTACGACCAGGCAGTTGTTTCGTTCTTCTTTAAACAATTCCAGCTAGGCTTAAGGCTTCCTCTTGACCCATTCATTAACGAATTTATAGAGTCATGGGAACTGATACCGGCTCATATTGGTGCAAATGCGGTCAGGTACCTGGTTAGTTTCATTGTCTTGTGTCGAAGTCTTAATTTTGAGCCGTGTATGTCCGCTTTCGATCACTTATTTAACGTGAGTTATAACAAGACTACGAAGACTCTGACCATCAAGTCTGACCCCTCCAAACCCAAGATCATCTCCCCTATTTTTGGCACTGTCAGTAAGGTGTCGGGGTGGAATACTCATGTAATTAGGGTTGAGTCCCGTTTTGGTTGGGAGTTCACCGTTCCCGAATACGTGCCATCTCGTCCTCAAAAAATCCACAAACCTGAATGGAGTGATAAGTTGATCGCTAAACTTGAGGAGTTCGCCAATCTGGGTACGTTGGATTGGAGCGAATTGGAGAAGGATCCGCGCTATTATGTTCAAGCCGGGTTGATGAGGGGTCCCCTAGACGGTGTCGTCCCCAAAGTTAATGTTCTGAGGGGGGAATAGGTTCCCAGATTGGATCGTCCACCCAAATTTTTTTTTTCTTCATGAATGCGTGCGTTGCCAAGAGAAGAACAACGTTTGTCTTAAAACTGAAGACACTATAGGATGTAATTATCGAACCTTGCTTTCCCCCCTGATCTTTGCCTCGTCTCGATCTAATCTTTATTTTCTGTGCAGTTTTGACTATGGAGCAAATTGCCGAGATCGAGATGGAGGAACTTGACCCCGTCCAAGCGGCTAGGTTGAAGAAGCAAAGGTCTAAAGCTGCTGCCTTAGAAAAGCGTCATGACGATATGGACGCCAGGCATGCTTTACTTCAGAATAAGGATGATTCCGCGGTGCCAATGTCAGACCGTTCTGTGGGGGAAGTTGGGGATGGGACCGACGTGGTGGCTCCCGAGACCGAAGAGGCTGCTCTCGATAGTCAATCCCAGAGTCAAGACCAGGATACGCACGCTATGATCGAGGCGGATAGAGGGGATGCTCATCACGGTCAGAAAAGATCCAGGGAGGAGGTCAGGGAGGTTCGTGCTCCTTCGAAAAAGGCAACTCCATCCACTCATGATTCTGCTTGTAGCTCGGTCTTGCCTGATGATGAGGTTAAGCGCTGGGTGGAGAAGTTTGGTGGGGTCACTATTTTGTTGGGGTTAGACGTACCGGTCCGCTCGGGCCTTGCCTTGAAGAAGGGCGGTCCTGTGATAAAGCGGGCAATGAATGTGGACACAATCGAGCAGCTGGTTGCCGAGAAACCCACGTCCCAGCAAATGTTGAACCGCAAAGGCTTACTCCTTAGCGAGGTAAGGCTCTTGGTTATCCTGTTCTCCTTCCGCTCTTCGTAACTACTCATTTTCTCTTTCTTCTTTGTAGCTTGCCTCCCTTGCCCAAACCGATTATACTATGTATCGGCATGCTTATGAATCTTTAAAGGAGACAGAGGTCGAGGTGGCTAGGCTTAAAGGTTCCGTTGATGGTCTTACCGATAAGGTAATTGTCCTAGAGAAAGAAAAAACTTTTCTTGACGCGTCGCGACGTCAATCCCAGGAAGAAGTTTCAAAGCTGAAGGAGTCTATGCTTGCCGCGAAAAATGAGGTTGAGGACGAGAGTAAGCGTGTCGAGACATTGGCGGGAGAAAAAGCCACCGTTGAGGAAAAGCTTGCTCTGTTGGAGGACTAGTATGCTCGTCTGGAGGAGAGCGTGGCGAGCAGAGAGAAGGCAGTTGTTGAAGCTTATAAGAGTGGGCCCCAATTCAGGGCGGATCTGAGTGATAGAGTCGGCACGATATATAATGACGCTTGGTCAAATTTAACCCGTCTCCTTTACATCGATCCCGAAGTTAATGTACCATTGGAGAAGTATGCTCGTCTTTACCATCAGGATGCCTATAGTGTTGAGGCTCGGGCCGCGCATTCTCTCATTCCATTCTCCGAAGGAAGTCTCAAGGTTATTAAGGCAATGGATCGTAAGGCCAACAGACCCGTATGGGAACCTCCAGAGCTGGCGCCTGATAACTTTGAGAAGTTGCTGGAGCGGACTGAGGACGAGGCCAGCGCCGGTGTGGATTAAGCTATCACGACTTTGTGTTTGTCGGGTTGTAAAGCCTGTTTGGCTTGGAACAGTGTTGTTTTAAGTATTTGTCTCACTCGGCCCAACGTCTTCTGGGGGAGTTTTAAACACTTTTTGTTTGTTCAAGTATTCGTATGCTGGGCCCAGTGTTGACTGGGGGGCGTAAACACTTATTATTTGTAGGGATTTGTATACCTCGGTTTGAGGCGTTTATCCCTTGTTTCCTTAACTTATTGCGTAGTTAAGTGTTATCTCGTTATTTGTTCATGTTATTTTATCTCGGTTTGAGATGTCTTAACAGTCTGAAGTGATGAGATGTGCCAGCCGGTTTAGGCTATGTTGTAGGCCGTGGTCGATCACCGTTATGGGCCGTAACGAGTGTTAAATGCTCGATTTTGTAAGGACTAACTCATGGCTAGTCTCCAATTGTCATGGGGACTAGATGTAATAATCTCAACCCAAATTTGAGAGCACTGGCCGGTAGAATTAGGTTTTGAATGTAGCCAAGTTAGGCTATGTTTGTAGGCCGCGGTCGTTCACCGTTATGGCCGTGACGAGCGTTAGGAGCTCGGTTTGTAAGAACTAATTCGTGGTTAGTCTCAAATTGCCGTGGGAACTAGATGTATTAATCTTAACCCAAATTTGAGATCACTAACTGACATAATTAGGTTTTGAATGCAGCCGAGTTAGGCTATGTTCGTAGGCCGTGGTCGTTCACCGTTATGGCCGTGACGAGCGTTAGGAGCTCGGTTTGTAAGAACTAATTCGTGGTTAGTCTCAAATTGTCGTGACGTTTAAGTCAACTCGGAATGACGATCTCGGCATTGCTAAGTAATGCTTGGACCGTGCTCAAGAATCAGAGTTGTAAAAAGGAAAACTTTTATTGATAATAATAAAGGAATATCTAATTTGGTAAATGCCATGAACTAGAGACTGCAAATCTAATCTAGAAAGCATAAAGATAGATAGGGTGCCGAGGAGCTACTGATAGTATTTCCTCAAGTGTTCCGAATGCCATGGGTGTTTAAGCTCTTTTCCTTCTGGAGTTTTGAGCATGTAGGTTCCTTCTCTGATAACGTGAGTAACAATGTAGGGACCTTCCCAATTTGGAGAGAGTTTATTTTGCTGAGGCTTCAAGTGTGTCGACTCGATCTTTCTGAGTACCCAGTCACCGACTTCAAAAACTCTTTTCTTTATCTTGCTTTCATGGTAGGCCTTGGTATTTTGCTTATAATTGATCATTCTGAGTTGGGCCGTCAGCCTTTTTGCTTCGACTAGATCTAGGTCTAGGAGTCGGTTGTAATCATTGACCACCTCGTCATAATTGGACACCCTGAAGGTAGGTAAGGCCATCTCGGCTGGAGCCATAGCTTCTGATCCGTAAGTTAATGCAAAGGGAGTCTCCTCAGTCGGCCCCCGAAGTGGTTGTACGAACTGCCCATAAGGCAAGGGGGAGATCGTCCAGCCACTTTCTTTGACTTCCTTCTAAGCTCTTGGTTAGGGATTTCAGTATTTATTTGTTTGCTGCCTCGGCTTGCCCATTACCTTGAGGATGACTGACAGATGACTTTTTGTGTTTGACTCCTAGTCTGTTCAATTCTTTGGTGAAAGCGTCAGAGAACTGGAGCCCGTTGTCGGTCACAATAGAATGTGGGACGCCGAACCGACACCATATGTAGTCATGGATGAAGTTGATGGCGTTCTCCTCTGTGATCTTTGCCAAGGGCTTAGCTTCCACCCACTTTATGAAGTAGTCAACTGCTACAATTACGAACTTGTTGCTTCCTTTTGCCAGGGGAAATGGCCCAATGATGTCGACTCCCCACATGTCAAAGGGCCACGTCGGTATGACGAGACTTTGCTCCATAGGCGGTACTCTAGGTAGGTCTGAGAAGCGTTGGCATTTGTCGCACTTCTTGACATAGGCTTGGGCATCCTCTCTTAAGTTTGGCCAGTAGTAACCGAGTGTGACTATTTTATCGGCAAGAGTTCTGGCCCCCGGGTGTCCTCCACAAACTCCTTCATGTACTTCGGCCAGTAATTTCTCTGTGTCCTTAGGGGAGACACATCTTAGGAGGGGCCTGGAGAATGATCTTCGGTACAAGATATCGTTCCAAACTATGTACCTGGCCGTCTTTTTCTTTATCATCTTGGCCGCTAACTCGTCTTCTGGTAGTTTTCCTTTTTCGATGTAGTCCTTGTAGTCTTCAATCCAAGTTCTTTCTTCATCATCCAGAATCAAGATCTCCAATCTCTCGTAGGCAGGTTGGTCGCATAGATGACCAGAGGATTGGTTTCTTCTGATGTGACCATTTTGGATAACAAGTCGGCCTCCTGGTTATGTTCTCGTCCTACTTGCCTTATTTCCCAAAATTCCAAGTTTTTGGTAAAATTCAAGACGAGATCCCTGTACTTGGTCAGCATGTGGTTCTCGGTATTGTATTCCCCTTTTACTTGGTTTACCACGAGTTGGGAATCACTGTAGGCCACTAGTTTATTTGCACCGAAGAACTTAGCCCTTTCAATTCCCAAAATCAAGGCCTCGTATTCCGCCTGGTTGTTTGAGGCTGGGAATTTGAATCTGATGAAGTCACGGGCTATGTGTTCACCTCCCGGGCTTGTTAGGTACACGCCGGCTCCACTTTTTCCTTTTGTTGTTGATCCATCTGTGTATAAGATCCAACAGTCACCTGGTAGTTCTGTAGATACCCCGGGGGACCACGTCTTAGCTAGAGCGCGTGAATTACCTAGGATGTCTAATTGATTTTAAGAGTCGCCACCCACGTTTTTGAGGAACGTAAGAAAACCTAATGTTTATGAGCCTAAGTTTGATTTACGAAAACAGAGATTCTTTGGGATGAGGGGTTCGGGGGTTAGGTTACGAAATGGGAAGTACTTAAACACCCATTTCGCCCGAGCAAAGTCGGTCTTGTTTGTTCATAATTCACTTTTAAAGATAAATGTGTTCTTCCTATTAAAATGATGATGAAAAGGGTTTTGAGATTCAAAATGTAGGGAGATGACTCCTAGGCCAATTCAATGTAATGAAAGGACCATTGGTGTCATGTCCCAAATGGTTTTTTGGGTGATTGCACATTTGATTGAAGAAGAAGAAGAAGGAGGAGAAGAGAAGTGCTTAAGACATTTACCTATAGTATCCTTCAAAAGAGAACCTCTTGTAAAGCTTTGAAGAAGAGGTTGAGTACTTTTGTTGAAGAAATCCCAAAGGAAAGGTCTAGGAAAGAAGTGAGTAAAAGGTCTAAAATAATGATTTTCAAGGTCCTCCTCCAATGATGGATTGGAGGGGTTTTTATAGTTGAAAAAAGACTGTTTTTTGGAGCCAAACGGAGTCTCCAAGAAATCTTTCCTGGGCAAAATCATGTATAATGAGCAAGGGAGAGATTCTTGGGCAGAATTTGTAACTGACACGCCCCAGAAGCGAGCGCATCCCACCTAGGCGGCGGAAGGCGCGCGCGTCTGGCCTCAAGGGGCGGAGGCGCGCGACTCTGAGAAGCAATTTTTGACAGAATGGACTAGAAAGTTAGAACTGTTATTCAGTTTAGTCCCGGCACTTAACGGAGTCCGTCTGGAACTTAACCAAAGTAACAGAAACTAACAGAAAATACTTAGAAGAGGGAGAAACACAAAACTAAATGTGCAATCGGGGTGAGCGGTCCGAGGCGGGGTGTCTACAGAGCCCCTCGGCGGCGTGGATTGCGAAGCAAACGCGCTGACGAAAGACAGACATCCGCCTAGGACATCACCAAGAAAAGGAAAAGACTCGATAAAAGCAGGAATTTGAAATTGCGGAGGATAGAGGTGTGCTCCCTGTGTGAGCGGCTTTGAGAGATAAGGGTGCTCTCTCTGTGTGAGCGGCTTTGCCAATAGCGGGATCCGTTTGCTGAGAGCGGATCCGTTTGCTGGAAGCGGGACCTGTTTGCTGATAGCGAGATCCGTTTGCTGGAAGGGACCCAGAGGACCGTTTGCTGAAGTGCGGACCTAGAGGACCGTCTGCTGAAGTGCAGGACCCAGAGGACCGTCTGCTGAAGTGCGGGACCCGGAGGACCGTCTGCTAAAGTGCGGGACCCAGAGGACCGTTTGCTGAAGTGCGGGACCCGGAGGACCGTTTGCTGAAGTGCGGGACCCTAGAGGACCGCCTGCTGAAGTGCGGGACCGGAGGACCGTCTGCTGGAGTGCGGGACCCGGAGGACCGTTTGCTGAAGTGCGGGACCCGGAGGACCGTTTGCTGAAGTGCGGGACCCGGAGGACCGTTTGCTGAAGTGCGGGACCTAGAGGACCGTTTGCTGAAGTGCGGGACCCGGAGGACCGTCTGCTTTGGATGGATGTAGATTTTGTTCGATTAAGAAGAAGTGATTCTGTGGCTCATCCCGGACCAAATTGTTGTCGTGAGTCGTACTTTGACTGTTTGACTTTGACTTTTGACGGGGTGCGGGCACATTTGACTGCGGAGTGCTTTGTGCTGGGGATGAATTGTAAAAAACTGATCTTTGAGAAAATAAAAGACACCCTACTTTGAATGGGAGTTTCTATCTTATTTCAGTTTTTAGACATGCCTTAAGGGCAGACCAAATTAATGTGTGCCCAGTTGGGTGTTTGCTGTCGTCGTTTGAGCTTCCCTTGTTGCTGGGATTGTTCTTTTTTGCAGGTTGAAGGTGCTGGAATACCCGGGTTCTGTTCTGAACTGACAAAGGCTATTTCTGGAGTATTTTCTACCTGGGACGCGGGCGCTTCCTCTCTTGGATACGGGACGCGCGCGCCTTGTAAACTGGTGTCGGGAGGCGCGCGCCTTTGGGAGGCGGAATTCGGGGCCTGATATTTGCTGACCAAAAGATCCCCCAACAGCTATGATATCAGCTCCTGGTCGATAATTCGACTCCAACAGCCTTTTCCTACCATTTTGAACACCATTTTATTGCTCAATTTTGCTTGTGATCTTCTTTCCCATGGCTTCCAACCTTTTTAGTCTTGGTGCCGAGGTCGTCAAGAGTTACGAGAAGGATTTGTCGACATTTGTTTATTCTTTCAAGACCCATCCCAAGAATTCTTTCATCAAAGATTTCGGATTTCGAATTCTTTTTACTTTGCGAACATTGAAACCGGATTGGGATTTGTTGAAGGCTGCTGCATCCTTCTGGGATTGTGATAGCCATGCTTTCAACTTTTCGGCTAATGAAATGGTGCCGACTGTCGATGATTTTGGGGCCATTTTGGGCATGCCTTTGGCCGGTCGGATTGCCGTCCCTAAGTATCATCGCGGTGTTGTTGATTCTTGGGTTGACCTCCTGAATCTCCCTGTTGGAGAGGTGAAGAAGATGATGCACGGGACCGTTGTTGACATAACTGAGCTTCCGATGTTTTTCAGTTTGCATTCGGAAGATGTCGCGGTTCAGTCCTTTAAGAGAAATGCCATGGCTGTCTGCCTTTTCAGTGAGGTTTTGTTTGTCACTCCTCTGGGTACTGCGGATGCGCAGTTGGCTGAGATCGTGTTGCAGGCGAAAGGACATCGATTTAGCATAGTTCCGCTCATTGTAGGAGAGACCTTGCATGGTTTGGACGAGTTGCACCGTACAGGCGAGATGCGACGAGGAAGCCCCTTGCTTTTGACCATATGGCTTCGGGAGCATTTCAGGCTTTATGCGGCAGATGGCGACCTTTCTCCTTTTGCTGTCCATAGGCGACGGTTGCTGATTAGAGATTTGACCGAAGAGGGTTGGAGGAGATTTTTTGCTTCTCGTTCTACAGCTGACATTGAGTGGTGCCCTTGGGGTCTTCGCCCTTTTGTGGAGTGGACCCTCGGTTTTCAGCATGTTGTTCTACCCGGATTGAGGGACTCTTCGTTTTATCAGCCAGAACGGGTTTTGAGTCAGTTTGGTCGTCAGCAAATAATTCCTTTCCCGAAGAATGGGGTACTTCGTCCAGTTTCTTATATGGGTCCGGACTTCTCGAATGAGCTTCAGTTGGCTTGGGGAGATGATCGTGACCGTTGGGCTTCCGCTCCATTGCACCGGGGCAGTATTTTTCTTCCCGAGAGTTACTTGGATCATTTGCTTGGTACCGTCTACCGTGGTATTACTTGGGTAGATGCTCTTCGGGTTGAGTTGCTAGGAAGGGATTTTGAGCCCAGCAGTGTTTTGAGGTACAAGGAAGCTGCTGCTGATGTGAACAACATTCTGACCGACCCTTTCGGTACCCCTTTGGATGACTTTTATGCTCGGAGGCGCTCGGTTGCGCAGAAGATATCGGTCCGCATCAGTGTCCCTAGCCTCCCAAGAAGAGTAGGATTGATGGTCGTTCGGGTGGTCCTTCAAAGGCCAAGAGAAAATTAGATTTTTCCTAGTACCCCCGAGAGATTGTAATTAAAATAGACCACTTGTTTTAAGATTTTAATGTTTTAAGTCTTTTAGTAGCTCAACATTTCCATTGTAATGATAAAAATAGTTCAAGAAATGAATAAAAATTGCATCTCGTTAATTTGAAATGATTTGGGTATTTGTTTATGTTTTAGACCGCACCCAAAGGTTGCCTACGTTCCTCCAGTGTAGAGGCTCAGGTCTCCGTAGTTCAAACAAACGAAGACCATTTTTTTTTGTGCACCCTGTTTTTTGCCTAGACCGCCCTTTCGGGTTTTCAATCTAGCGGGCTTCTTTTTTGCACGTGCTCTAATTTTTGCCTAGGCCGCCCTTGCAGGTTTTCAACCTAGCGAGCCTTTTTTTTTGTGGTCTTCGTTTATTAGACGTAAAATCTCTTCAATTTGTCGAGGTTGACTTCCTTTGGCAGCTGATCTCCGTCTAAGTCCACAAGTCGGACTGCACCGCCGCTTAGTATCTTCTTGACTACGTACGGACCAATCCATCGGGGTCCCCATTTTCCAAGGGGGTTCATGGCATTAGGAGGGTGTTGTCTTAGGACCAAATCTCCCACACTGATGTTTCGGGGCTTCACCCTTTTGTTCAAAGCCCTAGCCATCCTTTGTTGATAGGCCCTCGTACGCTCGATTGCCCTTAGCCTTTTCTCGTCGAGTAGGGCTAGCTGTTCATATCGACTTTGCATCCAGTCGACTTCGTTGACTTGGTTCTCGAGGAGGACCCGTAGGGATGGAACTTCGAGCTCTATTGGTAGTACAGCTTCGGAACCATATACCAGTGCATAAGGAGTTTCTCCACTCGCTGTCCGTATTGACGTGCGGTAGCCCCATAACGCTAGAGGTAGCTTTTCGGGCCAATCCCTTCCAGTGGAGGCCATTTTCTTCACAATGGTCTCGATTGTCTTATTAGCTGCCTCGACCGCGCCGTTTGCTTGAGGGCGGTATGGAGATGACTTGTGCTTAGTGATCTTGTATTCTACCAGGAGTGTGTCCATCTCTTTCTCGAAGTGAGAGCCGTTGTCTGAGATGATCTCATGAGGAACGCCGTATCGGCACATGGTGTGGGTTTTCACAAATTCGGCCACTTTCTTGGCGTTGAGAACTCGGTAAGCCTGTGCTTCGACCAATTTTGTAAATTAGTCCACGGATACTAGGACGAAAGATTGTCTGTTGCTTCCAGTAGGGTGAACTTTGCCGATGATGTCTATGCCCCAACAAGAGAAAGGCCAAGGCGTAGTTATATTGTAAAGCTGTGAGGGTGGAGCGTGCTGTAGATTGGCATGGAATTGGCATTTGGCGCACCTCTTGACTTTCTCGATGCAGTCCCTTTCCATGGTACTCCAATAATAACCCATGCGGAGTATCTTCTTGGTCAACATAAACCCGTTCATGCGAGGCCCACATTCACCTTCGTGGATCTCATGCATTATTTCTTGAGCTTCGGTCTCATTTGCGCATAGGAGATTGATCCCTTCGTGGTGCCTTTTGTAGACTATGTCCCCAATCAGTACATATCGGGAGGCCAGTCTTTGCAACGCCATCTGAGACTTCTTATTACTATTCTCGGGATAAGCACCATCCTTGAGGAGATTCATGATATCTGTGTACCACGGGGAGTTTGCTTGGACCTCATTGATCCCAATACTCATGCAGTATGCCGGACTGTTCCTTCGGGAAATTTTGAAGGGCTTCACCATTTTACCCTCAGGTATTTCAACCAGTGAAGCGATGGTGGCTAGTGCATCAGCAAAACGGTTTTTGTCCCTTGGCAGGTAGTTGAAGGTGATTTCTTGAAACTGTTCAACCAACTCCTCGAGATGTTGACCATACCGTTGCAGAGTCGAGTCTTGAATCTTCCACTTTCCGGATGTCTGGTTGATGATGAGCAAGGAATCACCGAATACTTCTAAACTTGTGACATTTCTTTCGAGGGCTGCTTCGAGCCCCGCTATGCAAGCTTCGTACTCAGCGGTGTTAGTGGCTTCAAATTCAAGGCGGATGGCGATTGGAGTATACATGTCCTTTGGATCAACAAGTAACATCCCTATGCCATACCCATGCTTATTGGCTGCGCCATCGAAAAAAAAGTTGCCACAAATTAAATGCTCGTCGGGGAACTGTACATCTTCCCCCTTCACTTCGTCACACGGAAATTCAGCAAGCTGATCACTGAACACTTTCCCCCTGATGGATTTGAGTGTGACGTAAGTGATATCGTAGCCGGCGAGCATGAAATACCATTTGGCTATTCTTGTTGACATGAAAGGTTTTTCGAAGATGTAGCGGAGCGGGTCCACTTTTGCTACTAACTTGATTGGGAAGGCTTCCATGTAATGCTTGAGCTTTTGAGTAACCCAAACCAATGCAGCACAAGACTTCTCTAAGACAGAGTAGTTCTTTTCAGCTCCTTGAAACCGTCGGCTGACAAAGTAGATAGCATTCTCTTTTGTGGAGTCTCGATGTTCTTGTGCTAACATAGACCCTAGGGCTTCATCATTGACAGTGAGATAGAGCAAGAGAGGCTTCTCTTTGTGTGGTGGAACTAAAACTGGAGGGCATGTCAAGTAATGCTTCACTTGGTCGAAGGCTTCTTGGCACGCATCGGTCCATTCTAGAGCCACATTCTTTTTGAGTAGCTTGAAGATCGGCTCACACATGGAAGTGAGTTGGTGCACAAACCGACTGATGTATTGAAGTCTGCCCATGAAACCTTTGATTTCTTTCTGCGTCCTTGGGGGAGGCATGTCAATGATTGCCTTGATCTTGGAAGTATCGGCTTCAATTCCTCTTTCAGTGACCATATAACCTAGAACCTTTCCTCTGATGACCCCAAAAGTGCACTTTGATGGATTGAGTCTGATCTTGTGTTGTCGAAGCCTTTCAAAGAATTTGCGAAGATCGATCAAATGTTGACCATTGGTTCCCTTTGAATGGATGATCATGTCGTCTACATAGACCTCGATCTCTTTATGAATCATGTCATGGAACAGATCAGTAACAGCCCTCTGGTAAGTATCCCCAGCGTTCCTTAGTCCGAACGGCATGATTGTGTAGCAGAAAGTGCCCCACGGAGTTGTGAAAGCTGTCTTGTGTTGATCCTCTTCGGACATGAGAATCTGATTGTAACCGTCCACAAATGAGCGGACTTCATAGTTGGCAGTTGAATCGACGAGCATGTCGATGTTTGGTAGTGGAAAATCATCTTTCGGGGAAGCTTTGTTCAAATCCCGGAAGTCCACACAAACTCGAACCTTGCCGTTTGCCTTTCTGACTGTCACAATGTTGGCTAGCCAAGTCGAATACTCAATGACTTTGATGAAACCCACACTGAGGAGCTTTTCAATCTCTTCTTTGACTTGTAGAGACCATTCTGGCTTGATCTTTCTGAGCTTCTGCTTTACTGGCTTGGCGTCCTCTCTGATCGGAATTCTGTGCTCCGCGACCTTTCTGTCCAAACCCGGCATGTCTTTGTACGACCATGCGAATACATCCACAAATTCTCTGAGCAGTGCAGTCAATTTGTCTTTGTCTTCCCCCTTGAAGAAGCTGCCAATCTTCGTTTCTTTCGGCTCTTCGTCGGTACCCAGATTAACAACATGCAATTCCTTATCAGCCCCTGGACCATTTTCACCACGACAACGAACCTATTGAGCTAGTTCATTTAGGTATGTTATGTTTTCGTGGTCTATTTCATCATAATTTGAATCGTTATTAACTTGTTCATTAAGTTCGTTATTAGTTAATTCATCATTTATGATGTTTGCAATCTCGGGGTACTCAGAAATATCGAATTTTTCATTAGCAAAGAAAGGAAACACACGCTCGGCTATTGCCTCCATATCCTCTTGGGTGAGGGCATTAGAAACACTCTTGGACTCGAAAGTAAGTGTGAGCCGCTCTTCCTTTGTTGCTGTACGGGGTATGCAACCCATTTCTCGGACCAAAAATCTTCGGACACTAAGGGCCCCTTCGTTGAATACCAGTTGTTGATTGGCTCAGATCTTGGCGGGATCTCACTGATGGTTTCCTTTCTGACAACGGTGTCGTAGATGGCTTTGACTTGACAATCGTCCATGGTGGCAAATTCTTCGAACATGGAGGATAGATCGGATAGTTCTTCCCCCACGGTAATCTCTACCTCGGACTCTATAGTCACTTTCTTGCCCCACCACTCTCGGGGTGACATTGGAGTAGGCTCCCTTTCTTGTGTCGGTATTTCACAATCAGTGAAGATCTCGAGACCAGGCTTTCTGACGCCCTTGTCGTTAACCTACGGTTCGGGAAAGATCATGTACGGAACATCTTCCCCTTGGCAAACAAAGTAACCGTTTAGTGTGTTCGGTAAGGTCTCAAGTCAGGGATTTCATATTGTCGACCTTCTTTGCGAGCTTGGGTCTTTTGATTCTTGACTGCTTGCTCGTATTTCAAGTCATCTTCAGTGGGCTCGTACCCCAGACCAAACTTGTTCTTGACAAAAGGAATTTCTACGGGGTGTAATATCCCTTGTTGATGCTTCCCTAGGCCTAGACCGGGAAAGTGATTCATGTTCCTCATCATGCGGAGGATTTTAGGATTGCCGAGGGTCCATTGTCTGTTTCCCCCTTCTTTGTCGATGGTGTTGACGCCGGAGAGAGTGGCATCTTCTATCCCGTATTGGACTTGGTGAACGGGTTGTCCCCCACTTCTGTGGATGGTGACATTCTCGGCCATGATGGTGACTATCCCGTCCCCATTTCTGATCTTGACACACTGATGGAGAGTGGAAGGTACCGCATTGGAACTATGGATCCAAGGTCGGCCCAGAAGTAAGTTGAATGAAGCAGGGACATCAAGTACTTGGAATGGGACGGACATGATCATGCTTCCAAATTCGATATCAACTTCTATCATTCCCATGACTGTACGGGCAGTGCTGTCGTACCCTCTAATGACTTGTGCGGAGGGTTGTAAATCGGAGTTTTTGAGCCCCAGTATGCCCATGACTCGGCTAGGCATTAAGTTGAGTGCAGAACACCGTCTACTAGAACCCTTGAGATGGGTCTCCCCTTGCCCTTACTTTGAGGTAGATGGCTTCATTGTGTTCGGACCCAAATGGCGGGAGGTCCATGTCGGCAAAAGTGATGACATTGCCGAAGTGAATGTGACCTATCATTGCTGTGAGGTCCTCAGGAGTCGTGTTGGAGAGACTGATGTGTCGTCCAAGTTTGATGACGAGGTCTCGGTGTCTCTTTGATGATGCAATAAGGTCCCAGATGGATATGTTGGCTTGCGTCTTCTTGAGTTGTGTTAACAAAGGATCTTCGGGTATGTCGCGTGTTTGCTATCTTTGAGAAGAGGTGTTGGTTGCTGCGGTATTGGGAGGGATTGTGCTCGTTGTTACTCGGCCACTGCGAGTGAGCATGTCCACGGTCCCTTGTAGCTTCTTCTTCCTATTCTCTAAGACTTCCCTCATAATCACATCATAAGTCACGACATAACAAGAATTATCAAGTTTATTCATATCATCGGAGCCCTCATTCACAATTAGGATCGAATGAGTGGTTCCTTCACACTCTCCTACCTCTATTACATTGACACCACCCTCATTAGGGATTATGAATTCCTTCTTGTCTATGAGGTCTTGGATGGTGTTGCGGATGGAGAAACAATCTTCGGTGAGGTGGCCGGTGCATTAATGATAGTCACACCATTTGTGGTGAGCATGATTGGGACGGAGCGGTTGTGGTTGCTTGTACCCTTGAAGAGGGGTGATTTGTCCCTTGGCCTTTAGAGCTTCATAGGCCTCGGTGATGGTCATGCCATTGGGAGAAGTGTAGACGCGGTCGTTTTGGAACCGCTTGCCTTGTGGTGGGGGAACCTTCTTGTAATTCCCCTTGTCAGTAGTAACGGCATTACAGAAGCCTCTTTGTTTGAACTAGAGGCGGCCTTGTATCGGTAAGTAGGAGTGGCCTTTTTAATCTCTTTGAGCAAGTCATCCATGCGTATCCCCGCCTCATACATTTGGGAGAAGTCGGAGTAGCAAGCCCCACTTAGGTGGGTGCGGAGATCAATTTTGAGACACTTGAGAAAGATGTCCATTTGCTCTTTTGTGTTTGGCCTCTCAACAATTTCATAGAGCTTGTCATTCCATCTCCTTGTGAAGTCAATGAAGGACTCGTTGTCTCTTTGAGTGGTGTTCTCGAGTTCTTTCCTTGTGGGCTGGTGAGTGGTATTGCCTTGATATTGATTTTTGAAGGCAAGCATAGCGGCATCCCAATCAAGACGGACAGTGAGCGGGAGAGTTGCATACCAATCCTTTGCCGCCCCCTCGAGAGTGAGAGGAAAGCATTGAGCCATAACTTTTGGGGAGACCTTCTTCGGAACCATAGCCCAAATGTAAGTCTCGATGTGAGCCATCGGGCATGAGTTGCCCTTAAACTTGCTAATGTCGGGCATCTTGAATTTGTCGGGGAGAGCGGCCATCGTGTTCATAAGGATGGATGACTGATAAAGGCTTGTGTTGGAGCCTTTTCCCATGTTGAGGCCGTCGAATTTCTGATCAATGTAGGCCATGATGGAATCGACCATTTTGGGGTCGCTGTTGTCGGTGCTTGGTTTCCCCACTTTTTTGGTGCGGGCGCTGACATATGGGCTTTCAAACAAACCCTCGGTCCACTCGGATTCCTCATTGTCATTAACCCCCTTGTTCTTGGAGAACTTGAGAAGCTTGGCTTTCAGTTGGTCAACCTCGGCCTCATGGGCCTCCCTTTGACTGTCGACATGAGCTTGCCACAAGGCTTCTTTGGTTTGAGCCTCTTGGTTAAGGGTGGAGACTTGTTGTTGGAGTGTTTGAACCATGGCAGAAAGCTGTTCGAGAGTCATGGCGTTGTTGGTGCTGGAGTCGCCGACCATTGATGATGTAGAAGCTGTTGGAGTGATCGGTTCATGGACAAGCCTGTTGGATGAATCCCTGTAGATGCGGAGAGTACCAATCGGACCTATAATTGGAGAAGTAGCCCTTTTCAGTCTCGGTTCACACTTTCGGTCCATGAAGAGGTTGAGAACACACAGTTGGGCACACGACTCGAACCACATAAGAAAAAAGACTCTTTTTTTTATTTTATAAGTCGGAGGGAATGGGTCCCTTTTGGGGTTTCTAAGAAGATAATGGAATCGTCACACTAGTATATAGACCATCTCGCGGTCCCATATACTCTTCGGATTCCATCGCGCTTGTGAATCCTACATGTGTCGGGATTAAACTAAATTAATGTAGTAAAGCATACATGCGGGGACGGATTTTTTATTTTCGTCCAAGATAACCACTTTTGGGGACGGATTTTTATTGCGTCCGTTTCAACAAGTTGGCATGTATGATTTGAAAACATTAATTTAGGGAAATCTCGGTACATGGAAACCGACTTAGTCACGGAGTGTTAGACCCTAACTAGAATTGTGTGGTTTGTGCTCGGCTAAAGAGAGGTTTAAAGGTCACCCCCGGCATGTAGTCATGAACTAAGCCACGGGCTGAGGTTTACCGCTTCGAAAGAGCCAAGGTCGAGTGGAGCTTGAAACTTTCTAGGACGGGCCTCGAGGGGTTTGGGGTTGGACTTGTGCGACTCGATAGTGAGCAGTTGATAAGAATTGTGCGCGTAGTGTGAGGTCCATCACGTGACAAAAAATTTTTACTTTTTTTTTTTGAAAAGAAAAGATAAAAAACACATAGGCACGTAAATTACAACTCCCGAATCACCCGTGTGACCGATAAATAAAACATAAACTTAAACAGTCCAAGGGTTCAATTCTGTCCTAATGCAGGCAACTGTGCCCACACCCACTGTTCTGTTCAGTCACTGAAACCTGTTCTTGCCCTGGAAATTGACCCAGAAGCGCGCGCCTCGGGCTGGTGTTGTGGGAAGCGCGCGCCTGGCGCATTGTACATGGGAGGCGCCCGCTTCTGGGCTCACCTGTCAGATTATCAGAAACTTATGGACTCAGGGGATTGCCCTGGTCCTGATTGTGTGATGGAACCCCTGCAATGTTTGTCAGCACGAAATAGTAGGAAGAATAGGAAGAACACATGGAAGGCGGGCGATTCTGGAATTTGACGCGGGACGCGCGCGCTTTGGACCATGAAGGTCCGAGGCGCGCGCTTCCCATGTCAATTTCTAGAATGCCCAGAAAAGTGAATTATGAACAGAAACACAAGTTTAACCCTCAAGCCTCCCCAGCCGAGTCGCCACTGTAGATACCCCGGGGGACCACGGCTTGGCTAGAGCGCGTGAATTACCTAGGATGTCTAATTGATTTTAAGAGTCGCCACCCACGTTTTTGAGGAACGTAAGAAAACCTAATGTTTATGAGCCTAAGTTTGATTTACGAAAACAGAGATTCTTTGGGATGAAGGGTTCGGGGGTTAGGTTACGAAATGGGAAGTACTTAAACACCCATTTCGCCCGAGCAAATCTTGTTTGTTCATAAATCACTTTTAAAGATAAATGTGTTCTTCCTATTAAAATGATGATGAAAAGGGTTTTGAGATTCAAAATGTAGGGAGATGACTCCTAAGCCAATTCAATGTAATGAAAGGACCATTGGTGTCATGTCCCAAATGGTTTTTTGGGTGATTGCACATTTGATTGAAGAAGAAGAAGAAGGAGGAGAAGAGAAGTGCTTAAACATTTACCTATAGTATCCTTCAAAAGAGAACCTCTTGTAAAGCTTTGAAGAAGAGGTTGAGTACTTTTGTTGAAGAAATCCCAAAGGAAAGGTCTAGGAAAGAAGTGAGTAAAAGGTCTAAAATAATGATTTTCAAGGTCCTCCTACAATGATGGATTGGAGGGGTTTTTATAGTTGAAAAAAGACTGTTTTTTGGAGCCAAACGGAGTCTCCAAGAAATCTTTCCCGGGTAAAATCATGTATAATTAGCAAGGGAGAGATTCTTGGGCAGAATCTGTAACTGACATGCCCCAGAAGCGCGCGCATCCCACCTAGGCGGCGGAAGGCGCGCGCATCTGGCCTCAAGGGGAGGAGGCGCGCGACTCTGAGAAGCAATTTTTGACAGAATGGACTAGAAAGTTAGAACTGTTATTCAGTTTAGTCCCGGGACTTAACAGAGTCCGTCTGGAACTTAACCAAAGTAACAGAAACTAACAGAAAACGCTTAGAAGAGGGAGAAACACAAAACCAAGTGTGCAATGGGGTGAGCGGTCCGAGGCGGGGTGTCTACAAGTTCCAGTGGTTCCCTATCCATGGGAGATTTCCTCTTCCTGGTCGTCGGCGTATACTAGCTGGAGAACGCGGTCTCGACTAAGAAGTCTACCAGAGGCTGCGCCATCAATGTCTTCCTCGGCTTGTAGGTTATATCGAACTCGGTCAATTCAATTGATCAGTTAAGTAATCTTCCTGAGCTATCCATCTTGTGCAATATCTTCCTGAGTGGTGCGTCGGTATAAACCGTAATGGGATGAGCAGAGAAATATGCGCACAATTTTCTGGCGGCGATGACCAAGGCAAACGCTATCTTCTCGGCATTATAGTACCTGCTCTCGGTGTATGACAATGCTTTACTTACATAGTACACCTGCTTCTGAATGCCATTATCTTCTCGTACTAGTACGGCTGCCACGGCTCTGTCTGTTGCCGCAAGGAATACGGAGAGTGTCTCTCCCATAATCGGACTGCTAAGTAGTGGAGGTGAACCCAGGTATTATTTTATCTGCTGGAATGCTGCTGAGCATTCTAGGGTCCAGTCGAAGTCCTTAGTTCCTTTCAGAGCCTTGAAGAATGGTAATGACTTCTCTGCCGACTTTGCGATAAATCTCCCGAGGGCGGCCACCCTTCCATTCAACCTCTGAACTTCTTTTACACATGTCGGTTCTTTCATGTCAACTAGGGCCTGGATCTTCTCCGGATTTGCCTCGATGCCTCGTTGGGAGACCATGAAACCGAGAAACTTGCTTGCCGTGACCCCGAAAACACATTTACTTAGGTTGAGCTTCATGTCGTTTTCTTTCAGATTTTTTATAGTCTCCGCCAGGTCCGGGACGTGGCTTCCTGACTTGTTTTTATTACCATGTCGTCAATATAAGCTTCCATGTTCCGGCCGATCTGGGATTTGAACACCTTGTTCACCATCCTCTGATAAGTTGCGGCGACATTCTTGAGGCCAAAAGGCATCATCACTTAACAATAGATCCCTCCTGCTGCTTGGAAGGCGGTCTTTTCGATGTCGTCCTCGGCCATTTTGACCTGGTGATAACCAGAATAAGCATCTAGGAAGCTCAAGGTTTGGTGTCTAGCTATGGAGTCGAGCAACTTGTCTATTCTGGGTAGGGGGTAGCTATCCTTGGGGCATGCTTTGTTAAGATCTGTGAAATCGACACACATTCTCCACTTGCCGTTCTGTTTTTTCACCATTACGACATTAGCCAGCCACTCGGGGTATGTCGCTTCTCAGATGATCCCGGCCTTCATCAATTTATCCACCTCAGTCTGGATTGCCTGTTCTTTATCTATTGAAAAGACCCTTCGTCCTTGCTTGACGGGTTTGAAAAAACTGTCCACCTCTAGTTTGTGGAGAGAAATGGCTTCTTTAACTCCAACCATGTCTTCAACTTTCCAAGCAAACACGTCTAGGTTGTCTTTTAGCAGGTTGATGATCTCTTCTCTCTCTTCCGGGGGAAGTTGTTTCCCAATTCGTACCTTCTGTTCTGGGTAGTTGGGGTTGATGACGACCTCATCCAACTGGTTGACTGGTCTTAGCTCGGGACCGTCCCTGAACTCCAAGGTTTCCACGATGATTTGCTTTACTTTTTCCTTGTCTTTGCCTTCTAGGCTCAAATTCTCCATATCTAGAAGTCTGTCAATCTCGGCATCCATGTGGGCGGATATTGTGGCCCCCGAGCTTGGGACGAGGGTGAGGCCCGAGTCACTCGGCTCGTTCGAAGCTGTGTTCATGGAGATACAACCATATCCTTCCAACCCGTAGGTCACCTCGGTCTCTGTCATGGCATTTTCAGCATCCAGTACGACCCATTCCTCAGGTATGTCTACTGTTATCACGCCGATGTTAGGGGATGATGTAGTGACCGTGGTCGACTTCGATATAGTAATATTTCTTTCTGGAGTGTCAATTTCCATCTTGGTTTTTTCCTTTCTTGACCTCATCACGTGCTCTAAGAAGTGTTTGGGGTTGCCGAGGACGCAGCCTATGCCTTCTGGGTTGGGAATTTCACCCTTTGGTTAGGGAGGGAGGCAACCATTCCCAGTTTTCCCTGACTAGGGGAGCCGAGGATGGCATTGTAGTCACTCGCCAAATCCATAACGATGAAGGTAATCATTGCCGATGTTTTGTAGGGGTATTCGCCGACTTCTAGTACCAAGTCTACGGTTCCCTTAGCCTCGTCTTTGTGGTTTGTAAATCCTTCTAGTCTTCCATTGTAAGGGGTCAGCATGGTGTCTGGCAACTCCATCTCTTTGAAGGTTCTGTAATAGAGCACGTCTTTAGCGGCCCCAGAATCTATTAAGAGCCTTTCCGACTCGCAGTTGTCGATTCGGCCTGTGATGACCAACGACTGTTCTCTCATGGCCCTGTTTCTGGCCAGCTCGTTAGGGGAGAAACTAATCACCTCCTCCTTTGTGAATCCAAGGGGGGATATGGTAAACTTTGCTTAGCTCATAGATCTGCTCTTTTAACTTGGTGTTGGAAGGGATTTCCTCCTTGATTACACCAATCAGTTTTGCCCGAGGTGGCCTGTCTTCGAGGGTCATCCATTTTCTCATCCTCTCTCGAAGTTTGTTGTCTTTCTTTTCTAAGTATTCATTTAGTTTCCTCTGATCGGTCCACCTCTGTAGTATTTTCTTTAGGGCAAAGCAGTTATCCGTCTCGTGCCCGTTATCTCGGTGGTAGGCACAGTACTTGCTGGTGTCTCATGGGAAATTTGGGTTATCTTTAAGGGGTTTTGGATTTGGGAGATTCACCAGGTTCATGATCTCGGAAATCGGCTTGTAAGGGGGTAAAGACCTCGGTCGGTCTCGTTATGTTCTTCCCTCGGTTACCACTTCCATTGGTACCCTGGACCGAGTTAGAAGTGAGTGGCCTACCTTCCCCTTCTCGGTCTCGATCTCTGTATCCGGACATCAGTTTCTTTTTTTCCTCAGCAGTGGCTGTCGCATAGGCCATCTGGTACAGCTCAGATTTTGTAAGAGGTTCTCTTACCGACAATTCATAGGTGAGCTCGTCTGATCTCTTCCCATTATAGAAGCACATTATGATCTCCCTGTCGGTGAGTCTCTCTTCTGTTGAATCATCCAAGTCTCTGAACCTATTGTAGAAGTCCATAATCGACTCGCTCTTTCCCTGAACTATGTTTGCCAGATCCGACAATCTTTTCTTTCTAGCCCCGGCAGTGGCGAAATACTCTAGAAAACTTGACTTTAATTTGGAGAAGGAGCTGATGCTTCTTCTCTCCAAGTACATAAACCAAGACCTAGCCGCTCCAACTAACGTACTAGCAAAGGCCTTGCAAAGTACGTCGTCTTTGTTGGAAACCAAGGCCATTATTCCCTCGAAAGATTGTAGGTGGTCCATTGCATCTGAACTGCCGGAATACTTGTCCAGGTGGGGAAGCTTCAACTGGGGATTGGGTGGAGAATCATTTATCCACTGAGCAAACGGACGCATTGCGTCGTAGTCGGTTTTCGGCTTCCTCTGCCCCTGGTTCATCTCTATATTGCCCATCCTCTCCTGCAAATCCAATATGATCTGCTCACTGAACCTTGAGCTGCGATGGGAGCTTCTCGGCCTATCTCTTTCTCGGTCTCAGCCCCTTCCAACAATACGACTTGTGTCTGGATCATCACGAGGTCGTCTCGGAGGAGTATGACGAGGTGGCTCCTGTCTGGGTGGGACTTGATCTTGATTTTGCCATCGTCGCCTTTCTCCTAGAAATCTCACATCTGGAGATCTGACTCCTCCTCTCTCCTACGGTTTATTTGATCCCTCAGATCTCTTCCATGGGGATTAATTGGGCCAAGTCGACCTTCTAGTCGGCTTGGTGGAGCAGCTCGATTTCCTGGGGGCGCGTCACGCGGTTCCTGATGATGTCTGTCCTCAGTGCGTGTATTCCCCCTTTGGTCATTTCTTTCTCCGCCTCCCAAAGCTCCTCTTGTGCCAGAGGGCTGGGCGAAGGGTGCCAAGGAGTGGTCAGGATCAAATTCTAGGAGAGCCCTCTGAGCTTCAGCTAGTTGTTGAAGGGTTGAGAGATTCTGATGTAATAATGCCCTCCGATCAATTGGTGCCGACCTAGAAGGGCCAGCCTCGGTAAGCTGAGGACGTGAAGTCGTCCGTCTCCGTCGTCCATACTGGTGAGCAATTTCAGGCGCCGGCCCTCTGGAACTGGTGTGCATCCCGTCTCCCTGAGGTGGAGGAGGGAGGCCTTGATTCAGAACATTGTCATTTGCCACGTTAGGAGGTGGTGGATTGAGATTAGCGTCTGGTGTAACGCTAGATTCCCGACCGTCGACGTGAGTTCTAGACATGGGGAATTTTGTGGTTCTCCGAAGAGAAAGATTCTCCGATCGTCGTTTCCCGGCATCGGAACCAAACTGATGCTGCCAAAAACGTGTCGGATCAGCCCTACGTCTAGCGGTTCGGATAAATCCAGCAATGAGATCTTCCCCATTCGGATCTGCACACAATGAACAAACGTAAACTGCGCCGGGGCTTCACCGGCGAAGGCCCTCCGGCGTGAGAGTAAGAATATGGGTGAATGAATAGAGAAATCAATTGACTAGTTTTGAGCCAAAGAGTTCATTACCCATTTCCTGTGTAGAGGACCTGTTCATATAGGCATGGGTGAATGAGTCCTGACTTTTTAAGTAAGCCAGGGAGCCCGTATTTCTATGGGACTCGTATTCCTTGGAGATAGACTCCGGATAAGGATGATTGGCATCCCAGTTGTCTTGTAGAAAATATATCCTTGTTTAGATAAGGATCTCCACTGCTAGAGTTGTAATCAAACTCTGTAAGTGGACTCCCTGTGATAATGGGAGGTTTTTGATATAACTCGTCCCGTCATCCAGCTCGTCTCGTCCTAGAGGCCGGCTAGGGATTGGGCTTCTTGGAACTCGACTAGGCAAGGTCTGCCTGCTCGGCCTGTACGATGTCGGCCTATAAGCATAGGCTTCAGATGAATGGGCCTCTCGGTATAGGCCTCCTAGGTGTATGGGCCCAGAGCATATGGGTCCCACTTACCCAAGTCGGTTTATGTCGTTCAAGTGAGTATATAACAAATTGATGCGCACACTAATAAAATGGACAAAAGCGGTGAATGTCAATGTACGTTCTTTCGGCATGTCATCCAAAACGGAAATTTAAAATAAATGTATAATGCCTCCGTCCAGTGGCTTATCCAGGATTTAGACTAAGGGTGTGCAACATTTAATGCAATACAAAAAAAATTGCAAGATAAATTAATATGCATCAATTGTGGTGATATTGTTGAATCTTTTCTTTTCTCTTCGTCTTTCATCTCCCATCGTTCTTTCTATTAGAGATGTTTATTCCAATTTTTTAATGTTCAAACAGTTACCTTTAAATTAAACTGTAGCAACAAAATTTAGATAATTTATTAATAAAAATATTGAGTTTTGGGCTTATGTAACGACCCGAAAACCCGCCTCTATTTTCTATTAATAAATATCTAATTATTTATTTATTTCTTATTTAATTGTTTAAATTATTATTTAATTAATAATTTATGTGTGCATTTTATGTGTTATAATAATTTATGCCTAGCATATTATTTGGGCCATTTGTGCTAGTGTAGAAGTGTTGAGTCTTAATTGTTAGTGGGGAGTTTAATTGTAAAGGGTAGTAGTAGGGGAGGGGTCTAAGTGTAAATGTTTCAAATATTCATCTCCCTACTCCCCTCTTCTCCCTCACCCTCTCCATCTTTCCCAGCATACTCTCTCTCTCTCATCCTTGGTTTGGGTAAGTTTTCTTCTCTCCATTCTCTCTTCATTTTCACCTTCTTCCTCTCATCTTTTCTTATTGCTCATTTTATGAAATGTGTTTGGATCGTCGATAGGATCGTAGGAAGCTAAGAATTTTCGAGTTCCGTCGACTTTGAGAAAATCCGGGTAAGTTGCTTTCCCCCCCATTTTATGCTAAAATGCTCATATCATGTTTATATAATGCTTAAGTTGTTATATTTGATGTTTGGTTGAGTTTGGAATTTATTTGGAATTTATTTGGGTTTTTGGTTAAAAATGGTGATTGTGATGAATGTTGAGATTTAATCTTAGTTTTGGTTGATAAATTGTGTTATTTAGGTCCCCTTTTAGTTAGATGTTGTTTAGGTACTTTGGGGATCAAGTTGGGAGTGTTGATTTGTGAGAAATTTGGGTTTGGTTCGAAAATGGTGAAACCCAGCTCTGTTTCCCGGCCTGAAGGCAGACCGGGCGCCCGCCCTCTCGAGCCCGAGCGACCGCCCGCCTGAATTGTTTTCTTCGGCCAACTCACTTCCTAAAT
Organism: Campanula takesimana; assembly: GCA_026119855.1. Classification (NCBI taxonomy): domain Eukaryota; kingdom Viridiplantae; phylum Streptophyta; class Magnoliopsida; order Asterales; family Campanulaceae; genus Campanula; species Campanula takesimana. Next base: position 75,049 of record JAOWBW010001578.1, on the reverse strand, counting down.
GAGCGCCCGCCCGCCCCCTTTTCCTGGCACTTATTCTTTAATTGATTTTGGTTTAGGTTATAACTTGAACCCTAGTTTTGGGCTTTGTCCTCTTAGACTTAAATGGCCATTTTGGAATACTCTAATAATGAAAATTGTTCCTTTGTGAATATACGTGTTATGGGATTTGATAAATCATTGTTTCGGAATGTTGAAGCACCTTTATGATGTGTGTTTGGTTTATTCATCTTTTGGTGATTAATTGGAAGGATTCCCTACTTTGGAATCAATAGTTGTTTATTGTGCTAGTATTTTATTACTTAGCCTTTATTTGAAAGTCCAGCTGGTTATTTGTGTTCGAGTCAGGCAATGGATAATGCTATAATGGCTCAAGCCAAGTCCAGTATAGCATCGCCCACTGGTCCTTCTTCCCCGTCCAGATTGGCCTTGGATGGGATGAGCTAGCTCCCTTTGGCGAGTATTCTAGCTACACGTGACTTTGTGTCATCTCCCTTGTCCCTTGTGACATGTTACATTGTTATGGTTCCGGTATCGTGGGTTTTCTCTTCAGCTTTTATGCGATTATGAAGATGTTGATTGTTGATTATTGAAGCTGCGCAGCGACCTTTATTTGGTTCTATCAGTTGGGAAACCTTGGCTAATATCCTTTGTCATTTGTTTATTTCCGCTGCTATTTGCTATCTGTTAACTGATAAATGCTATGTGCTAAGTGATATTTATTATTGTTTATTGCTTATTGCATCATAGCATGTCATGTAGTTGCATTAGTAACTTACTGAGATTTTATCTCACCTCGTTTCCTTTCAATGTTGTTTTCCTTAACCCCCCCCCCCAAGGAGGAAAGGATTAGGATTTGCGGATCGAGGAGGACGTCGAGAGGTTTGAGATATTTGGGCAGGTTATTATTGATCGGTTTGCATTATATAAATGTGTAACCTTCTTGGGGATAGTTGTACCAACAATGACGTCATTAAGATTTGTAATATTGTGTATTTTGGGTGTGAGCTTGTGGAGCTTACACTAGTTGTTTTATGATGTTGTTAAACTTGGATTTTCCAAACCTTGTGTTAAAATCTTTTGGGTATAAAATGGAATTTTTATCTTCAGTATTTTAGAGTTTATGGTTGTAAGTCGACGTCCAGCTCGCGTACTCCGGGCCCGCGGGGTCGGGGTCGCGACAGTTGGTATCAGAGCTATGGTTTAGCTCTATGTATAAGTATAGGTGGACTAGAATGACTTAGGAGGGTAGATGGGTTCGGAGTGAGTAACGATGAGTATTTTATGCAGGTATTTGTTTGTAATGGCTAGAAGAAGAGCTGGTGAAGGCATCAGTGGGACTCAGAATCTTAATGGTCTACGGGAAGAAAACCGTGCAGTGTTTCAGAGCAGGTTTGAAGCGGCCGTGGAAGCAATTCATGACCAAGGTCCGAGAGAGGAACATGTAGCACCTCCGCGATATGGGTTGGAGCAGTTCTTGAAGTTGAAACCAAGTGAGTACGACGGTGAGCCTGATGTGAAGAAGGCCGAGCTATGGATAGAATCAATGGAGAAAATCTACGATGTCTTTGGGTGCACTGATGAGGATAGGGTTTGGTTTGCAGCTTATAAGCTCATGGGGGCTGCGGAACATTGGTGGAAGGCACTGAAGACCAGTTGGGACGCGACTCTTGTACCATATCCTTGGGAGTGGTTCGTGAGGAAATTCAAGGATCATTTTATCTCTCTAGTGAATCAAAACCGGAAAGAGATCGATTTCCTCAGCTTGGAGCAAGGCATGATGTCAGTAGCACAGTACTCGGCTAAGTTCATAGAATTAGCCAGGTGTTGTGACTACCTTGTGCGGACCGAGGAGCAGAAAGCGATGAGATTGATCAGGGGTTTGAAGACAGCTATTAGGACTCAACTTTTAGCCCAAAGAATTCAACCTTTTCAGGATGCGGTGGACCGTGCCTATTTGATAGAGCAAGACATCGGGGGACACAAGAGGAAGACTGAGATGGTTAACCCGGGAAAACAAGGGGGGCAAATCAGGGCTCAACCACAACGATATTCGGATAACAGAGGTAATTCTGGGGTGCAAACTCGATTCAGAAGGCAACTTCAAGGGCAACCAACAGTAGGAAATCAAGGTTCTAATAAGGGGACACGAAATGGGAAGATCTGCGGCTATTGTCAGAGGGAAGGACACTCAGAAGACAAGTGTTGAAAAAAGCAAGGAAAATGTGTTAATTATGGTCGGTTTGGGCACTTTGCGAGAGATTGTCCTAGAGGCAGATATCAACCATCCGGGAGTGGCGCTGGTACGGCACTGGGTCAGAAGAGAGATGCTTCGGGAAACCCTAAAGGCTCAGGGTAGGGTATTTGTGATCGACCAGCACTCGTCAGGTATTGAGCAATTTCAAGAGGTATTATTTTACGTCGAGAGAGCGAGCGCGTGCATTTTAGGATCATCGCATTCTCATGTTTATGTGCATTTAGTTGCATTTATCTCTCCTGAGTCCTTGACTTATGTGTTGTCAGTGTCTACTCCTATGGAGGAGTGTAGGATATCTGATGGAGTCTTATGTGCTCATGTTGTGCTTAAAGGTAGATATAACTTACCTGCTAAATTTGTCATATTACTATTATAAGATTTTGATGTTATTTTGAGAAGGGAAATGCCATGCTTTAGTCGATTGTTGTAGGAAAATGGTTACATCCCTCTTCCCTTTTGCCTAAAATTATTTTGAGACCGTTCCTTTGTGAGTTAAGCATATCTTTTCTTATTTGGAATCTAGCTATTTCGCTTTGAGGGGTGACAATGGATGTCTACACCAAGTTGTTGGATGTATTTATCATTTGTAAGATTTCTATTTTTTTCTTCTGAACAGTACCTAGTATTTGGGAAAAGCTTGGGCTTACATTGTGTTGTTATGGTACAAGGTTGTAGTACTGATAATTAGATCAATATCCATATTGTATCGATTGGGTTGTAAAAATTGAGGATTCAATTGAGGATTTCTTGGTAGGAAATTTTTTGTTTACTTCTAGCATATCTACGTGATTGCATCGGAATTGGTTGTTATGAGGGAATACATGAATTGTATGAGTGATGAGTAGATTGTGGAAGTTATAATCATTAATGGTGGTAAGCGCGTTAAGTTCGAGAGGATTAAGCACAATTTGGGAGAGTAATGATTTCCCGATCTATATTAAAGGCATTTTGAATTTTGAGTTTTGGTTAAATGGTTGTTCTATGGTTCTAAATCCTTCTTGGTGGCGTTCCTCGATTTGGAATAAGAGTATGTGAAGAAAATTGGGTATCTATACTTGGGCATATTATAGAATACTATGATTTGGTATTGGGTCAGTTAGAATGTGGCTAGCCAATTGGTTTGTTATGATGGTAGTACTATTGAGCCTAAATACCATTGAGATTATAAGTGTATACATGAAAGACTAAGGTGGGTTAGCCATTGAAGATTTAGGATTTGCTAAATTTCTTTGGAGTGTATAAGCGGATCATCAATTTAAAGAGAGAGTTAGAGGAAAGCCTTGGAGATAAAATGTGGATTGTTTTACAGATTACTGAGTATTTGTAATTGTTTTAGGCTTTCAATGAGTTGTAATAATGTGATGATGAAATTATAGCGTGGATTTAAGTAAACATTTTGTATAAAATTTTGAGCTTACGTTGTACCTCTAGTTAAGGTGCCATCTAAGGTGAAAGCACTATAATGGAAATCCGTGGAGATATGACCACTTTGGTGAATACTATGGGGATGAAAAAAAAATAAAAAAATTAGCTCGTCATGTTTTAAGAAGCTGATTAAGCTCGGGATGGTTTAATGTTTGGAATTTCTGGGAAGTAATGCTGAGCATACGGCTTACAAATGGAAGTATCTTGACAGTGTAATTAAGGTTATGAATAAGGTAAACTTGTAGTATCTCGAGAATTATGTTTAGGAGAAATTGGGGTTCTTCGATTTTGAGGATGAATTTTAATTAGTAGTGGAGATAATGATTGAAGGAAGTTAAGTGCGAGAGGTTGTTATGTTGTAAACATTATTTAAGGTTACCATATGATGGTTTAGAATGGACAATTGAGAATTCGGGAAGTGGCAGAACTATCGTATCCGTGGCTAATTGATCCTTCGGGTAAGTGTTTCTAAAATTCGGGTTAATAAATAGAGCTATCTATGACTAAGGATTGATTGCAATTTTAGTAATATCGCCTTCAAATTATAGTTTGTTGTTATGGGACCAAGTTTAGAAATGATGATAATGGGTTACCAATGTTGGATAATTATGTTCTTCGAAAGGATAAAAATGAGTTAGTGCAAGTGGGTTAAGAAATACCAAGACTACGATTGTATTATGTTTTATTACCTAAGGAAGATAAATTTAGTAGTGGAGTTGATTCCAAATACTATTGGGATAATGAAAAAATAAAACTTATGGATGCTGATGATTTAAGGGTTAATTGAATCATGGAGACTATGTCTGAATTATCTAATAGGTTCTTGATTGGGATTTTGAGTGCTAGATGAGAATCGATATTTTGTAGCCTCGATATGACTATGTGTTATGATTTCGATAAGTGAATTCGTGGGCGAATTCTTTTTAAGGAGGATAGATTGTAACGACCCGAAAACCCGCATCTATTTTCTATTAATAAATATCTAATTATTTATTTATTTCTTATTTAATTTTTAAATTATTATTTAATTAATAATTTATGTGTGCATTTTATGTGTTATAATAATTTATGCCTAGCATATTATTTGGGCCATTTGTGCTAGTGTAGAAGTGTTGAGTCTTAATTGTTAGTCAGGAGTTTAATTGTAAAGGGTAGTAGTAGGGGAGGGGTCTAAGTGTAAATGTTTCAAATATTCATCTCCCTACTCCCCTCTTCTCCCTCACCCTCTCCATCTTTCCCAGCATACTCTCTCTCTCTCTCATCCTTGGTTTGGGTAAGTTTTCTTCTCTCCCTTCTCTCTTCATTTTCACCTTCTTCCTCTCATCTTTTCTTATTGCTCATTTTATGAAATGTGTTTGGATCGTCGATAGGATCGTAGGAAACTAAGAATTTTCGAGTTCCGTCGACTTTGAGAAAATCCGGGTAAGTTGCTTTTCCCCCCATTTTTATTCTAAAATGCTCATATCATGTTTATATAATGCTTAAGTTGTTATATTTGATGTTTGGTTGAGTTTGGAATTTATTTGGAATTTATTTGGGTTTTTGGTTAAAAATGGTGATTGTTATGAATGTTGAGATTTAATCTTATTTTTGGTTGATAAATGGTGTTATTTAGGTCCCCTTTAAGTTAGATGTTGTTCAGGTACTTTGGGGATCAAGTTGGGAGTGTTGATTTGTGAGAAATTTGGGTTTGGTTCGAAAATGGTGAAACCCAGCTCTGTTTCCCGGCCTGAAGGCAGACCGGGCGCCCGCCCCTCGAGCCCGAGCGACCGCCCGCCTGAATTGTTTTCTTCGGCCAACTCACTGCCTAAATGAGTGCCCGCCCGCCCCCTAGCGCGCGCCCGCCCGCCCCCTTTTCCTGGCACTTATTCTTTAATTGATTTTGGTTTAGGTTATAACTTGAACCCTAGTTTTGGGCTTTGTCCTCTTAGACTTAAATGGCCATTTTGGAATACTCTAATAATGAAAATTGTTCCTTTGTGAATATACGTGTTATGGGATTTGATAAATCATTGTTTCGGAATGTTGAAGCACCTTTATGATGTGTGTTTGGTTTATTCATCTTTTTGGTGATTAATTGGAAGGATTCCCTACTTTGGAATCAATAGTTGTTTATTGTGCTAGTATATTATTACTTAGCCTTTATTTGAAAGTCCAGCTGGTTATTTGTGTTCGAGTCAGGCAATGGATAATTCTATAATGGCTCAAGCCAAGTCCAGTATAGCATCGCCCACTGGTCCTTCTTCCCCGTCCAGATTGGCCTTGGATGGGATGAGCTAGCTCCCTTTGGCGAGTATTCTAGCTACACGTTTTGGGTTTTAACTTTGTGTCATCTCCCTTGTCCCTTGTGACATGTTACATTGTTATGGTTCTGGTACCGGGGGTTTTCTCTTCAGCTTTTATGTGATTATGAAGATGTTGATTGTTGATTATTGAAGCTGCGCAGCGACCTTTATTTGGTTCTATCAGTTGGGAAACCTTGGCTAATATCCTTTGTCATTTGTTTATTTCCGCTGCTATTTGCTATCTGTTAACTGATAAATGCTATGTGCTAAGTGATATTTATTATTGTTTATTGCTTATTGCATCATAGCATGTCATGTAGTTGCATTAGTAACTTACTGAGATTTTATCTCACACCGTTTCCTTTCAATGTTGTTTTCCTTAACCCCCCCCCCCAAGGAGGAAAGGATTAGGATTTGCGGATCGAGGAGGACGTCGAGAGGTTTGAGATATTTGGGCAGGTTATTATTGATCGGTTTGCATTATATAAATGTGTAACCTTCTTGGGGATAGTTGTACCAACAATGACGTCATTAAGATTTGTAATATTGTGTATTTTGGGTGTGAGCTTGTGGAGCTTACACTAGTTGTTTTATGATGTTGTTAAACTTGGATTTTCCAAACCTTGTGTTAAAATCTTTTGGGTATAAAATAGAATTTTTATCTTCAGTATTTTAGAGTTTATGGTTGTAAGTCGACGTCCAGCTCGCGTACTCCGGGCCCGCGGGGTCGGGGTCGCGACAGCTTAGGTAATTGCAAAATATGTAGAAAATAAGGCAATAAATTTTAGTAATAATTTCAGGAGTTATTTGGCAAAAAATTTAGTGATGAATTCAAGTAATTTGAATTTTCTTCAAATAATTTAATAAAATATATTGTAAAAAGAAAGAAAAACTTGCTACTAATTTAACAATAAAAGCCCATTATTTTTTTTTAAAAAAAGTTTGGTACCAAACTAGGAAATTTCCATCATATTGATCAACCACCTAGTCTATTACATAGATCCCTAATCTATTAGAGATTGTCTATGAGAGCCTATTACAAATCAAAAATAGGCACACTTCCTATGGGAGTTTCACCCATGGAAGCCTTACAAACTTGGATGTTTCACAAGGATTCTCCACACCTCCCCATGGGGGAGTCAAACCCTGTACCTCCACAAGGGAAGCACTTTAGCACTAAGTGCGATACCACTAGACCAGAAGGTCTTTGGTGCCCATTAATTAATTAAACTTCTCCACAAAGGAAGCACTTTCGCACTAAGTGCGATACCACTAGACCAGAAGGTCTTTGGTGCCCATTAATTAATTAAACTTTGAAGATTGAAAGACAAGCCCAAAAGAGAGCCCAGCTAATTTAAAGCCCTAGCTACTAATAGAAGAGAGTAAAAAACCAATGGAGAGGTTCGAACCCGGGTGGTGGTTTAAAATAAAGGCCTTAGGATTTAGCCACCGAAACAACTTCCATTCATTAATTTATTACATTTTCTTTATTATATATCATAATACATGACTTTGCACCTTTTTTTTTCTTTTAATAAATTCTAGGTAAAAAATATCAAAATATCAGAATGTGGCTGCCCACCCTTGCACCATACTTGATCCGCCCCTGCCTCCGCCTCCCGTCACATTTAGAACTATTTTTGAAGAACTTCACTTCACTCTACTTTATTTTACTTGTTTGAACATCATTTTTATTATAATAAATTTAGACTAAAACTACCACTTAGAAACATAACATTCTTTTGAGTGCAGATATTTTGAGAATTTATAGATGTCAGTGTAATTGTTGAAATTTGTCCTTGTTTGTTATAAAAAAAATAACAGTTTATACACATAAAATGTAATTGTTTGTGAAAAAGCAAGTCAGAAAGGAAGTGATATCAAAAGTGTTGTCACTGCAACGATATAACTTCTGGCAACACTTAACACACACGAACAGAAAACAGTTTCTGAAAAGAGTTTGCAGCGGAAAATCAACACAAGAATTATTTTTCTCAAGATATATAAAGTATATATCTTGAGGGATGCCTCAAAAGGCGATACCTTTACTAAATAATATGAAGTGAAGTACAAGGCCGAGAGTTCCCTAATGCTATTACAATGAAAGCTTTGTGGAACGACTAAGTCTAATACACAGAATCCTAACCTAGCCAAGACACTTATAATACTCGATACAAGAATATAAATGTGTTTGGGAATTTATAAGGAACTAAGGAATGTGTAAGAATTTCTTGTGAGGAGAGTGTGTATTTGCTTCAAGTGTTGTGTCTTCAATGCTTCACCTCCTTCACTATTTATAGGCTTCAAGAATACTTGGGAGTTACTCATAATGGCTTGGAGAGGTCACAAAAACGTGGTGTAGTGGAGGGAGAGAGTGGCCGAGCCTTGGGGAGTATTATCTCCACATTTCCTATAAAATAGGAACCACTTTCTTTGTGCCCAAGATCATGCATCACCATCTTGTACCTTCTAGCTTCACCGCCTTGTACAATCTCCTCCACAAACTCAGATGTTGAATGGGTCAATTACCCATGTGTTTGTTGTTAAGAATAATCCCCTTGTTTTATGGATAAAATCCCTTTTTATCCATAACTCCTTTTAACTTTCTTGCATTATTCTAGCATAGTATATACCTGAAAATTGGACCAACATAAACACTAAACTTGCATAAATATTAGACATTAGTACAGCAATTATTTATGAAGCAAATATCCAAATATAATCCCAGCAGTCCGTCGGGTATCACTGGGACAGTGTTGGCAGCACTTGTGGTATCACCACGTTCTGCACTTACAATCTCCCCCTTAATTGGATATTTCTTCACAAACTAAATAATGCTGTGACCCTGCAAGATAATGTTAGGCACAAATACAGAATATACATAAATTCTTCCCGCAAAGATTAACTCCCCCTCAAAGAGGCAAGTCAACCGAAAAACAAGGATTTTGAAATATTTTTAAACCAAGTAAACTAAACATGATTAAAAACTAATTATCCAAAACAAAACCAAAGTTATAAAATCCAAAAACCATGAAGTGTTTAACACACTTCACACAAATAAACCAACCAAAAAACAAATGTAAAACAAATGTTAAGTGCAACTAATAGTTTTAAAACAACTAACATAAAAATTGTTTTTAAAAGCTACCAAGAATAGAAACACACCAACTACCAAACCTGTTTGAGTATCAATAGCCCGCACACGTGCATTAGCAGTTAGATCAGCACTTGTGTTAGCATGCAGAACAGCACTTGTGGCAGCATGCCGAACAGCACTTGTGGCAGCATTATCTCCCCCTCTTTGTGAAGAATACTGTGCAAAGAATTTCTACATTTATAGGAACTTGGGCAATCGGTTGGCGTGAAGAAGATGAGTCTTTTCTCTTCTTTTTCTTTTTCTTGATGGTAGTCACTATAGGTTGGGAAGGAGCCGACGTAGGAGGAGCCTGTGCGACCGGAACAGGTGGAGGTCCGGAGACAACATTGGCGAGATTTCCATGGGCTCATTTGAGGTTTTGGAAGGGGAAGCCATTTATAGAGTTTTGAGAATAGAAGGAAAGAATTTTGGGAGAGGGATTTTGAGATTGAGACTGAGAGAGAGAGATTGGCGAGAGAAAGAGGGAGATCGGTGAGAGGAGGAGGGGTTTAATTTGGATATTTTTAGGAAGTATTCAAATGGAAGAGATAAATACAATTTATGATAAGTCTCTTCCTAAACCCTATAACTCTCAACTCCCCCTATTTCTTAGCTAGATGGTTTAACTCAATCACATCACCCAATTTTTTAACCAAAATAACCGGCCATTATCCCCAAAAATTAGTGTTTTTTTTTTTTTTTTTGAAAAATAAAACGAAAAAAAAAAATTAAAAATTAAAAATAAAAGAAAATAATATTGGATAATTCGGCCTAGGTGACTACATCCCTAATTTTTGAGTTTGATTTGAAACTTGATTCCAAACTTTTAGGGATGAAGTTACTTAACCAAATTCACCAAAAATAAAATAAAAAGGAATTTAATAAAGACTTTTTGAAAATCAAAAAATTCCACAAATTATAAAGGACTTTCGGACTTTCAAAAATTACCTATTAATTTCCGAAAAAGAAATGAATAAAAAAAATAATGTAGCACATACTAATGTGTTATCGGCAATGATGGTAACACTTAGGAAAACATACAAGTCAAATATCCCCTTGATAAAATTTTCACTTTAAAAAACTTAAGGCAAGACAATCCTCATAATAAACACTTGAGGCAAATTGTTAGGCTTCTTTATAATAAACAATTGAGGCTAAGAAACAAGCTTTTCATCTCCAAACATTTGATGCATAGCAAGACTTAATTACATGATTGAAGTTAACACTATATAAGCTTGTTCTTCATCTTTAAGCACTTTAAAATATAAGCATAATTTACACTTCTTTATCTACAAGGAAGCATCGTAGTAGCGAGCTCCGTGCTCCGAGTCCTTATAAAGTGTAAAAAATACTTTAGTGATTTGTACCTTTCAAGTAGGATACACTGTAGCAGCGAACTCCATGTTCCTAATACTTAGTACGAAATCACTAGATAGTATCTCCCTTTGGAAAGAGTGCATCGTCGCAGCGAACGCCGTGCCCCGAGTTACTTAGGAAATACTACAAGTGCTTTTTGCCTTTTGCCTTTTATTTTATCACAAAAAATTAGTGACTTTGTCACTTTTTAGAACAAAAGGGATTTGACAAACATTTTAACCAAGTATAAACCTACCGAAACAAAAAGGTCAGCATGTGCCGCCGCGAGGGCTTAAAACACGAAAATAGAAAAAACAAAAAAACGTTTTTTTTTTTTTCAATAATTAAAATATTGTACAACAACAAAGATGATCCAAGGGGTTTAAACAAGAAATGGAACAAGAGACTTCTTCAAGTTAGAAAATCTCTTATGGTTAAAAACTTGAATCAAATATTCATCTTTCAAAGTATTTTCAGATTCAAGCTTAGAAAGAAAACATGAATGGTTTACCTTAATATACTTAACCATGTCTCGATAATTGAACATGTTCCTTATGTCTAGTTTGTATCCCTTCGTCTAACCTCCCTATCACTTGGGATATAGGATGATTCTTTTGAATCCTCAAAGGGGGCTCTTTTGACGGGATCATCAACTCTATTGGAGTCCTCATTATGTTCATTTTCTGCAACTGGACTGACTTCTGGTCCAACACTTATGTCAACACTTGGTCCAACATAAATGTCAAATTCACTTTGAGGTTGTTCCAGCAGTACCAAACTAGGATAAGCACCTAGTTCATCTGCAACACTTGACAGATCATCAAAAACAATATTTACAGATTCTTGAATAGTTCCCAATCTTAAATTATAGACTCGATATGCAAGATTGTCATGAGAATATCCAAGAAAAATGACTTTATCATTCTTAGAGTAAAATTTAGCTAAGCGATCCCAGTCTTTTAATATATAACATACACACCCAAACACATGGAAGTAATGAACACGTGGTTTCTTCCTATTCAAAATCTCATAGGGTGTCATAATTAAACCGGGTCTTAGAAAGACTCTATTAGAAATGTGACAAGCCGTGCTCAAAGCTTCAGCACAAAATCTTTTTGAAATCCTTTTAGAGAACAGCATAACACGGGCCATATCAAGCAATGTCCTATTTTTCTTTTCAGCCACACCATGTGGTTTAGAGATCGAAAAATCATGGTGTATCCCCTTTTTCTTACAAAAAGTATAAAAGGAAACATTTGCAAATTCTTTTCCATGATTGAATCTTATACAGAAAATAGGTGAGCAAAACATGTTTTTGATTTTGAAATGCAAGAGTTTAAATTTATCTAAAGTTTCAGATTTTTCTCTTAGGAAATATACCCAAGAAAACCTAGAGAAATCATCAACTATAACAAAAACATACCTCTTACCTCCCAGGCTTTCTACCTCAATTGGACCCATCAAGTCCATGTGCAAAAGCTGAAAACAATGTGTTGTCCCGAAGTGTTGCTCCTAGTGTTGGGTAACACTGCGGGTAAAACGAGTCTCCATACTCTTAAGGCAGTCCCCACACACAATTTTGTTCTTCAGATTCAGTTTGGGGACTCCTTTGACAGCCTCAAACTGGAAAATTTTCTTCAAGTTTCCATAAGGGGCATGTCCTAACTTTTGATGCCACAAAATTGTGTCATCCATATCAAATGAATTGCATACTTGTTTATCTTCAACAAGATAGCAATTGTCACTTGATCTAGTTCCTGACATTACACAAGTGTTAGTGTTATCAAAAACTTTACAAGTATTTTTATTAAATTTTACCTCCAAGTTGTCATCGCACAATTGGCCAATGCTAATTAAATTAGCAACCAATCCATCAACGTGCAAGACACCCTTTAAGGCAGGGAATCCGGAAACATCAAGTGTCCCTTTCCCTATTATATTGCTCTTTCCTCCACCTCCGTATGTCACCGTTTCACCTTGGATAGATTCATAGTCTTTCAAAAACACTTTTGTTCCCGTCATATGATGTGAGCAACCACTATCAAAGTACCATGAACCTGAAACGTTTGTCCTCAAAGAAGCAAATACAACATTGCATTTATGATTGGATTTTAGAAACCAAAATTTCTTTTTAGACTTTTTGATTTTCTGATTACCAGTGTTGTCTTGAGTGTTGGGTAAAACTTGAGATAACACATGTGGACTGAAATTTTTCTTTTTGAGAGTAAAACAATCAAATTTACTTTGTCCAGTTATGTGATAGTATTCACACACACACGGTTGATCAGAAATATCACTTGATGAACTACTTTTTACTTTTCATGTTCTTTTACAAAATATGTTTCATAATTTTCATTCAATAAGGTAGAAGTGATTTTATCAAGAGAGTCTTGAAACCCAATACCTGCTTTGAGAGGCTTACTCAAGTCGAGTATTTCATCCAATTTTGAGAACCTCGTGTTGAGCTTTTTGAAGGTGGTCTCGGCTAGCTTCAACTTGGACTTGACTTTAACAAGTTCAACATCCAACTTTGTGAATTGCACCGCCAACCGAGTCAAAGAGTCTTTTAGCTCATGATTTTCTTTAGTTAAGATCGCTACCATATTGTTCTATTTCTTCCATTCTTTAAACAACACCTTGTAGAGATCTTTTAACCCATCAATGAGCTCATCCTTGCTTAAATCCTCCTCATCTGGACTTCCTGCATCAACATTAATTGAACCATGAAAGCAAAAATCTTCAGAAAATTTAGAAGGATTATACCTGCTGGGTGTTGGGCTTGGTGTTATCGTACTCTGGGTAACACCATTGGCAACACTTTCTGAATCTGACTTTGAGTGCTCCAAAGCCATGGTCAACATGGCTGATTGATCACGTTATTTAATGTTTTCTAGCTCTCTTTCCTCACTATTCCTAAGGGAAGTATGATTCGAGCCAAGAAGAATAGAAAGTCTCTCAAGATATGGATTTGCAGGATCATAAGCCATGACACACTGGACCGAAGTACTTAGTATATCAAGTAACCAGCTCTGATACCAATTGAAAAAGCAGGGTCAAGGCTTAAGTCAGAAAGGAAGTGATATCAAAAGTGTTGTCACTGCAACGATATCACTTCTGGCAACATTTAACAAACACGAACAGAAAACAGTTTCTGAAAAGAGTTTGCAGCGGAAAATCAACACAAGAATTATTTTTCTCAAGATATATAAATTATATATCTTGAGGGATGCCTCAAAAGGCGAGACCTTTACTAAATAATATGAAGTGAAGTACAAGGCCGAGAGTTCCCTAATGCTATTACAATGAAAGCTTTGTGGAACGACTAAGTCTAATACACAGAATCCTAACCTAGCCAAGACACTTATAATACTCGATACAAGAATATAAATGTGTTTGAGAATTTATAAGGAACTAAGGAATGTGTAAGAATTTCTTGTGAGGAGAGTGTGTGTATTTGCTTCAAGTGTTGTGTCTTCAATGCTTCACCTCCTTCACTATTTATAGGCTTCAAGAATACTTGGGAGTTACTCATAATGTCTTGGAGAGGTCACAAAAACGTAGTGTAGTGGAGGGAGAGAGTGGCCGAGCCTTGAGGAGTATTATCTCCACATTTCCTATAAAATAGGAACCACTTTCTTTGTGCCCAAGATCATGCATCACCATCTTGTACCTTCTAGCTTCACCGCCTTGTACAATCTCCTCCACAAACTCAGATGTTGAATGGGTCAATTACCCATGTGTTTGTTGTTGAGAATAATCCCCTTGTTTTATGGATAAAATCCTTTTTTATCCATAACTCCTTTTTAACTTCCTTGCATTATTCTAGCATAGTATATACCTGAAAATTGGACCAACATAAACACTAAACTTGCATAAATATTAGACATTAGTACAACAATTATTATGAAGCAAATATCCAAATATAATTCCAGCAGTCCGTCGGGTATCACTGGGACAGTGTTGACAGTACTTGTGGTATCACCACGTTCTGCACTTACAGTTTGTACAAGTAAAGGTAACACTTTGGTAATTGTAATACATTTCTATAGATAAAGTAATATATTTATATGTACCATGATAAATTGAACCCATTGTAACTAATTATTTGAAAACATATAGATATAGTCATCATATACAAGTAAACGTAACCGTTGTTTTTTTAACAAAATGTAATACTTTTCTATTAAAAATTGTAACATATTATTTGAAAAATGTAACACTTTAATACTTTGAATAAAAAATAGTATATTTTTATATATAAAATTGTTATATTCATTTATAGAAATTGCTACTTTCTTATTTTTAGAATGTTACTAAAATAAGTGTTTTTAGTTCTAAAGTGTAAATCGCATAACTATTACTTTTCTCTACATATGCATTACATTTATGTATAAACAATGTTACATATAAGTAACACGTTTGTTACATTTATTTATAGTAAGTATTACTTTTGACAGACGAAAAAACACCAAAACACATTTTTTTATATTTTTTTAAATCTGTCATGTGGCATCTTTTGGGTGTAGTGCGAGTTGAGATCCTCTACTTCGCGCAAAATTGTTTAATTGCTCCTAAATTTTCAACTAAAATTGTTCTCATCCATAAAAATATATTTGTGTGTTCTCATACTAATTTTTGTGAATTTAAAATAAAATGAGATGGAGGTAGTATAAATGTAAGCTAGGATAAAATGGTAAAATAAGGATACTAAACACGTGTACCACGCCTTCTAAGTTGTATTAGAGTACCACTGTGCCGTAGTATACCTGATCACTGCTCCCTCTCTTCTCTCTCTCTCTCGCCACAGTCTATCCCGTTTCTTGCAAGCGATATCACTCCGTCGCATCGCAGCGATTTCTTCACCGAAATACGATCTAACAACTCAATTCCGGTAAGTCTGCTCAATTTCTTCACTCATTTCTCTCTAATCGTATTCAATTTCGATTTTAAAATATTATAATTACTGCAGTTTTGAATTCCTAGCATTTCCTCCTGTTCTAGGGCAATATGTATTTCTCAGCTGTTACTACTTTCCGATCCTTCCGAAATGAATTACTTAGCTAGGTTTAACTTTTATCTTAATTTTGGAATTATTCTGGTTGAAATACTATGCGTTCGTGAATTTCTTGCAGGGGTTGTATTTCTAGGGTTAACAATCTCTAATAGTGCTTTGGTGAAGGCAGAATCTCTTAATGTTTTCAAGTTTCTGTTGTGATATGTGGTTGCCTACCTCTAGAAATGAGTTCACTTTAATTTGGGGGTAGTATGATTGAGCAAATGATTTTATTGTGGGGATTTGGAATACCAGATTTGATTTTTTTTTATTTTTTTTTGTCTTTTTAAGTAATAACAGGATTTGAATGTTGAATTAGACTCTGCATCTAATCTAGAAGGGATGGACTTTTCGGTGCTTCTTGTTGCAGTTCTCTTCCTCTCTTAATATTAAAGAAACGACAAGGATTACATTTCTTGTTTCTACTCAATCACATAGATTTTTCATCTTTCGGCTTTATGTTAAAAATAATAGTATCACCTTTTTTCTTGAACGTTAAGAATACTGAAATATTTTGCTTAGAACCTACCTTTAAGCTTGTTCTTAGCAGAAAAAAATTGTAATGACTGGAGCCCAAAAGCCTGATCCGCTATGTATGCATCGCCTGTTGGCCCACTCAACACCATGGTCAACTAAGCCCTCCATATGCTCATCCAAAAGTCCATGAATGATGTTGATGCTTAGTGGAATAGGTGGGCACTTATACACACACACACACACACACACTTCATTTTCACACCTTAGACGATTCGGGATTGGGTATTACAGAGGCCATGCTTCCCCATAAACCAAATGTTATGTTCCTCCGGGTTTTCGCTCTTAGGACTGCATCAACCCCCCCCCCCCCCCTTTAGATTGCATAATTAATCCTGAAACCTGAATGGACATTGTCATATTTACCCCTTTCTGGAAGCTATAATTTTCTGTTCTCCCTTGAATATAGCTCCGACACATGCTGCCACATTGATGTCTCCACAGTTCTTTTTTTTCTTCAATGTTCTGCCTCCACCTCTACATGCACTTCCATGAGCACAGACTTTCAACTTTGTTAGTATTATATACTCCTTCTGTCCCTGAATAAATGTCATACTTTCCATTTTGATTTTTCCTAAAATAAATGTTGCATTACTAAAATAGAATATGAATTAGGGTGATGTTCCTATATATACTACCCATGTTAACAGACACAACCAATGCAATGTCTTGGGAAGTACTACTCCACCTATATGAATAGATTGGGGCAATCAACGAAACATAATTAAAAGCTTAAAATCATTGACTTGTCAACTATAACATTTTTTCCGGGACAGAGGGAGTATATTCACTTCGCGTACAGTGAGAGGACTATATTAGAGCCTAGAATTCCTACATCCTTACTCAGGGACCTGCATCAATTTTAGTTCTCCATCTTCAGCCTTTTTAAGCCACCTGTGTTTCAATTGACTCTCAAAACTTTACCATGATGTCCACTACTATAATGTTAATGCCAAATCAACCTTTTTCCATCTCAAGCAGCCTCACTGGATTCCTGTTGTAATATACTCCCTCCGTCCCGCCACAAGTGAGACTTCTTTCCTTTTTAGGCCGTCCCACTAAAAGTGAGACTACCCAAAATGGAAATGTTTCAACCCCACTCATTATCTCTCTTCATTTTCCACCACTCAATTTATACAACCAACACTACTATTTATCCACCACTCAATTTATCCAACTAACACTACTATTTACTCCACTCATTTTCTCTCTTCATTTTCTACCACACATTAACTAGTTTGTCTTAATTAGTGTGCAAACCCCTCTAGTCCTACTTGTGCTGGAACGGAGGGAGTATGTACATAAGGAAAATTTTATAGTGAGTCAATGGCTACTCCCTCCATCCAATGACTGTTCATTTGTAAGGAAAGTTATAATAATCACATTAGATATAGGTGATAATGGGTACCTTATGTATATCTGTTACTAAAATTGAATAAAAGCCTACTTTTTCAGAATGCCTCTTAAACTAAAAAAATGGAAATTCATAGT
Source organism: Campanula takesimana (assembly GCA_026119855.1). NCBI lineage: Eukaryota > Viridiplantae > Streptophyta > Magnoliopsida > Asterales > Campanulaceae > Campanula > Campanula takesimana. Next base: position 57,515 of record JAOWBW010001578.1, on the reverse strand, counting down.
GTGACGGAGGGGGTACAACAGTTCATTTGACTTGTTGGGCAGCTACACGTCAGATCCTGTGTTCACTATTGATGTGTGCGTGATTTGGGCACATGAGTCATACATCTCCATATGTTCACCTGCTTGCTTAAGCATGAGATGATGTTGCTTGTTTCTAAACAGTCTTTGTTTCACCTATTTTGGTTCATGGCTTTGGGGATGCCAAAAAATAATATGGTCTTTCTTAGTCACACAAATTCAGAAGTGATTAAAGAAGAAAATGCATTTGTTAACAACTGACTCTAGCAAAACTATAATCTAACTTTCTGAACGTGAACGCATTTGCTAGTGAATGAAAATATTGGAGTTCAGCAAAGTGTTTAGGAATCAAATGTTTTCATTTTGACTGATTTGATCAGCAAGGCATACAACCCAGCCACATTTGGGATAGAAAGTGTACCATATGTACCTGTGAAGAATATCTTTGGTGGAACCTTTTCCTACTGCAAATCTGTAGTAAATGCGGAAAGATGCTAAAATACTTGTCTTAATATTCTATGATGGTGTTTGGTGCATCATTATTAATACTCGCTTCCTCGTAATATGTCAAATCATATGCTGGCCATTTGGATTTTTTTTCCCTTTTCAATTAGTTACAATGTCAGACATGAAACTTGGTTTATTCGTCCCTATTTATCTGTCTTGCGATATTATTTCATTTCACCGTATTCAACTTTTCACATGTAACGTTCTTGCAGAGTGTTTTCAGTTAAGTTAGAGGATGGAGCTTAATACTGTTAGAGATGCATTTGATCGAGTTGCTAAGAAGCAGAAACTGTCAACTTCGAAATTTCAAGAAGTAATTGACCAAGTCAGTCACGAAGTTGAACAGACATTAACAAGTATTCAGACAGTTCACGATTCTTCTCCTCCTATTGATCAGAAATCCGCCCTCTCCAAACTTAAAACCAAGCTGAGTACGATTAACACACAAAACCAGCTAGAAAAATCACAGAAGGAGCTAAACATAAACCTCAGCAAGTTCCCAAAAGTCCTCGAGAAAATCTTCAATCCCGATATTTCCAAGGCATACAGGAACGTTGATTTTGACTCCCACATCATAAATCAAATCATTGCTAACCACTTTTACCGGGAAGGTCTCTTTGATATTGCTGATAGTTTACTAAATGAGGCGGAGGAACCAGAGGTTGTTTCTTTAAGATGTCATTTTGTAGAGATGCATCAAATACTCGAGGCCATGAGGGTTAGGAACCTCGAGCCTGCTCTGACCTGGGTTAAATCTGTCAGTGGAAAGCTCAAGCAGGTTAACTCCAACCTTGAGTTAAAACTCCGTCGACTTCAATTTGTAGAGATTTTACAGTCAAAACCCCAATCAGATGCACTTAAGTATGCCAGAACTTACCTCGCCCCTTTTGCTTCTCTTCACATGGATGAAATCCAAAAGCTTATGGGTTGTCTTTTATGGGCAGGAAAGTTGGAAACGTCACCTTATTCTGACTTACTGTCACCAACCCATTGGGAGGAGTTGACCGAGGAGTTGACCGAGCAGTTTTGCAATTTCTTCGGGCAGCCCTATAAGAGCCCTCTGGGTATCGCGTTAGAGGCAGGGGTTGAAGGATTGCCTACCCTTTTGAAGCTTGCAAATGTAATGGCTGCAAAGAAGCAGGAATGGCTTGCAATGAAGCAATTGCCCGTGCCAGTTGATTTAGGAAAGCAATTTCAGTTTCATTCAATTTTTGTTTGTCCGGTCAGTCGAGATCAAAGCAGTGATGAGAATCCACCTATGCTTTTGCCTTGTGGGCATGTACTCTGCAACCAGTCTATTGTGAAGCTGTCGAAGAACAATACCCGCAACTTTAAATGTCCGTATTGTCCTCACGAGGCGTCTGTTACACAGTGCAGGCAGCTGCACTTCTGATCACGTCGTCCCTTTTTCTATGGTTACTGGTTGGATATTATTATGATCTGTTTTGCTTGGGAATTGTGTATAGATTTGTTAAACTCATGCTTTCGCATTTTATAGTTTCATAGTACATAATCTTGTTTTTAAACAGGAAGATTGATATTGAGCTGGTGATTAGGTCTTCCCTCTGGTAGTTTTGCTTTCAGATTGGTATATTGTGTTTCCTTTTTCTCTGATCAGTGGATAGCGAATATGAAAACATGTTTTACACTGAATCGAATTGAGGGTAAAACAAGTTTTTCTCAAAATTTTCACTTAAAAAAAAAAAAAAAAGTTACATTTATTACGATTACTAGGGGATAAAGGAAGTAAATATTTCCGAGCTCAAATGATGCAAAATCTTTTCAGTATCTCAACATCTACATCCAGAGTGTGAAAGTTTCAAAATTGACTTATAAAAAGATTGATTATTGTAACAAAACCAACTAGCAATAGATCAAAGTCAAATTCCATTACTCTTTGTTATTGAACCCAAAAAATTTCTTCAACCCAGAAAACAATAAAGACGAAGGAGACAACATGATGCTGTTATCAACACAGTATTCATCAACCAATTCTTTAGCAGACCTTGCAGATAATGGATGGAAATCCGAACCCCATTCGGAAACAAACCCTTTAACCAAAACCAATTTGGCATCTTCATCCAATTGACCCCATTTCCTCATAAATTCGTCTGTTCCCAAATTGAGGTAATCGCAGAGCTCATTAACCAAGATTTGCGTGCTCTTGTTGACGGCTTTCTGTTTGTGTTCAAACTCGGTGCTGAGTTTTTCGACCTTTCTTGCGAAATCGAGTGCCAGCTCTAAATCTCTGATTCGATTGTCTGTATCTGAGCAAGCGATTTGGAGTTTTGAAATTGGAAGGAGGGAAGTGGAAGCGAGGAAGGGATGATGATGGGTATGGAATTGGAATTTGATGGGTTTTGGGATGTGATTTGAGGGAAGGAGATGGAATCTTAAAGCCATTTGAGGTCTTTGAGTTGATTATGGCTTATCTGATTGTTTAATCTGCAGAGTAGTAGAAATCTATACTTCCCTTTCATGTGACTCGAAGACAAAAAACTTTTGGCACACAAATTAAGGAAAGTAAGAGAGAGAAATAGTGGAGCAGGTGTTTATGAGTATGAAAATTAAATAAGAGAGAGAATGAGCAAGATGAATAGTAAGTTGATGGTGTTGTAAGTATAAAAGTAAAGTAGGAGAGAGAGTGACTGGGAAGAATAGTAAAAATTATTTACCATTTTGGGCAGTCTCAAGTGATGTGGAACGGACGAAAAAAAAATAAATCTCAAGTACATGAAACATAGGGAGTACTCCCTCCGTTCCGGGTAAGTTGCAACAATTTTTCATTTTGGGTATTCCACTTAAGTTGCAACAACAATGTCAAATAAAGAAACTCTTTATTATTTTATAATTCTCCACTCATTATCTCTCTTCCTCCCAACCACTTATTATTCTCCACTCATTCTCTTTCTTCCTCCCAACTACGCATTATTCTCATTTCTTAATTTTTGTGCTTCCTCTTCCATGTTGCAACTTACCCGGAACGGAGGGAGTATATATTAAAGGCTGAGGCGGAGGGATGTGGATTCGCCACGTGGATATTTTTTGCTAAAGGGTGTTTTTGGTGAAGCCATGTCATCACTACCTTAAACTCTAAGTGACTTTTGATATTTTTTTATTAGCTAAAAATATTAGTTAAAGATATTAGTTATTATATAAGTTAACTACTACTATTAATAGTACTCCCTCTGTCCCAGAAAGATAGTCCAATTTTGATTTTTTATGGTCAACAAAATTGAACTTTAACCAAACATTGGTATCAATCTAATCATCACAACAAAATTCTAAAATGTGTTTTTGATAAATCACTTAATAATTAATCAATTACAACTTAATAATTAATCAATTACAACTTTTAGAATTTCACTAGAATGATTAGATTGACACTAGTGTTTGGTCAAAGTTCATTTTTGTTGACCATAAAAAGTCAAAATGTGACTATCTTTCTGGGACAGAGTGAGTATTAGTTAACCATAATAGTTACTATATAAGTTAACTATTACTATTAATACTATTTGTTAACCATAATATTACTATATAAGTTAACTATTACTAGTAGTATTAGTTAACAATGATAATTACTAAAAAAAAAAAAGTTAACTATTACAATTAATAGTATTAGTTAACTATTATAGTTACTATATATATAAGTTAACTAATACTATGAATAACATTAGTTAACCATAATAGTTACTATATAAGTTAAATTTTATTATTAATATTATTAGTTAATTATAATAGTTATCATATATATTAACTATTATTATTTATAATATTAATTAACCAAATGTTACGTCTCATGAAGCGGTGTCAACATTGCCCCTACAACTAAAAAGCTATTTATTTTTCTCATTCTTAGCTAATAGTATTACCTAATTTTATTAGTAACTATATAGGATACTATTATCTTAATTTATTATTTTAAAATATTACTCCCTCCGTCTCAAATTAGATGTCGTTTTGGGAGTTAATTTTGTCTCAAAATACTTGTCGTTTCACTATTTTTCAAAGTTTTTTTTATTGTTCTATACCAATTATACCCTTAATAAAGATAGTGAACTATCTCTTACCTAACCATTTAATTACCTAGGTAGTTGAATTACTTTAGGGGTATTTGGGACTTCTTCACATGAATTAATGGCATTTCTTAATATATGTGAAACACTCCAAAACGACATCTATTTTGAGACGGATGGAGTATAAAAGACAAATTCTACTTATAGTCATCTTCTATAGATGCAATACTCATATATATAATCTAGGATAGAAAATTGAAAGGTCAAAAGTTAATACTAAATTTATTGAGAGCAATCATGTGCTCCCTCCGTCCCAGTACAAGTAGGACTAGAGGAGTGGGCACAATAATTAAGATCAAGTGATATATGTTTGGTAGAAAATGAAGAGAGAGAATGAGTGGGGTAAATAGTAGTGTTGGTTGAATAGAATGAGTGGGGGAAATTGAAGAGAGGGAATAAGTGGAGTTAAATAGTGGGGTTGGTTGAATATAAATATATTAAAACATTTTTATTTTGGGCAGTCTCACTTATGGTGGGACGGACCAAAAGGGAAAGAAGTCTCACTTCTGCTTCGACAGAGGGAGTGTTCATTAATAACTAATTTTAATATATTATTAAATTTTGAAGGTTTCCAATAGTCATATTGATAATCCATAACACTAAACTAACAAAATCAAACTATTATGACTTAAGCAATTACCACTTCAGTTACAATTATAGGTGATAGAATTTCAAAGGATGAGAACGTGTTAAAGATCATGAAATTTACATCGAATGTATAACAATATCTTCAACGAATGAACCACTAAAGTTTACGTTCATCTAAAAATAAACCAAATATGGTATACTCCCTCCGTCCCATCTTAAACTTAAAAAAAAAAAGTGAGCACAAGAATTAAGATGAGAATCTTTATATTATAAAATATAGATAGTATGGTAGAGTGTAGTGAGTATAGAAAGTGGGTAGGAGATAGAAAGTGATGTAGAGAATAGTTAGTGGATAGTTGTTGTGTGTATGACATGTAGGTCCCACTAAATAAAAAAATATAAATAACTTTCCTTTATTGGATTTTGAAGTTTAAAATGGGACACCAAAAAAGAAATTTTTGAAGTTTAAAATGGGACGGAGGGAGTATTAACTAATCTCTACACATAAATGAATGGTCTCATTAATTTTTGATGAACGGCTTAAACTTTATCGAAAAGATTTTTTATTGTTCCCTCTCCTCATACTTCAACGTTATTGGCTTGCAAGTCAACCTCAATTTTTTATACTGAAATTCAAATAGATAATTCTCAAAGACATGGGTAAATTTCTCATTTATTAGGTGTATCTCATTTTCTTTTTGAACTCAATATCTAAGAAAAATAGTTTACTACTTTGTCATCACATTCCTTTATTTATGTGCTCCCAATCCATTACCGTGCAGAGCACGGGCTAAATTACTAGTGAAGATTATAATATCATGCGGGCTAGGGTTTCATTTTCACGGTGGTCCTCCCTCCGCCTTTCACCAGGTTCTTCTGGAGTGTTGTTATTCACACCCCTATATCTCTAAGTGCACCACTTTCACATTGTATAGTGTTGTACAATATTTCAAGCATAGGAATGGGGGGTATTGTAGACACCTCGTCTTGGATCGCTCACCCCGATTGCACATTTGATTTTGTGTTTCTTCTTGTTTTTCGTTAGTTTCCGTTACTTTTGTTAAGTTCCTATCTGACTCCGTTAAGTTTAGGGACTAAACTGAATAACAGTTCTAACTTTCTAGTCCATTCTGTCAAAAATTGTTTTTCAGAGTCGCGCGCCTCTGCCTCCATAGGTGAGACACGTGCGCCTTCCGCCCCCATGGCTGGAGGAGCGCGCTTCTGGGCGTCAGTTACAGATTTTGCCCAAAAATTCTTCCCTTGCTCAATTTACATGATTTTGCCCGGAAATTCCCTCTTTGTGACTCTGTTTTGGAACCAAAAACATCTCATTTTCAACTATAAAAACCCCTCTTCTTCACCATTTCAAAGGGAGGACATTTTGAAGATAAGAAAACTATACACAAAACACTTTTAGTATTCTCAAGGCATTCTCCAAAGACATCCTTGAAGCTACTTGAAGTTTAGGTACTCATACCTTTTCTCCCTTCTTTCCATCTCATCTCTATTTCTATTCTTTTGTTTTGTCAAAGTGTGCAATCAACCCAAACCATTTTTGGACATGACACCAAAGGTCACTTCACTATATTAAAGTTGGCCAAGGAGTTATCTCCCCATATTCAACTCCTTAAATCTCATTTTCAAAGCATAGGAAGAACACATTTTTTATCATGTAGATTACGATCAAGCAAGACCAAAGTTAGATGGGCGAAATGGGTGTTTAAGTACTTTCCATTTCGTAACCTAACCCCCGAACCTCAATACACGAATCTCTGGTTTACGCAACAAAACTTAGGCTAATTATTAGGTTTTTCTTATGTTCCTCTAAAACATAGGCGGCGACTCTAACTCTAAAACAAAATAGACATCCTAGGATAATCCGCCCGCTCGAGCCTAAAGCGCGTGGGTTGCCCGCCCCGGGGTATCTACAGTGGCGACTCCGTAGGGGACATTTGAGGGTTAAACTTGTATTTTATTCGTAATCTACATCTTTCTGGGGATTCTGGTTTCTGATGTGGGAAGCGCGCGCCCCTGGCCTTTTTGGCCTAAGGCGTGCGCGTCTCGCACCAGTGACCAGAATAGCCCACTTCCCATGTGTTCTTCCTATTCTTCCTTTTCTGTGCTAACCATCTCTGTAGGGGTTCCAAAGTGTATCCAGGACCAGGTCAATCCCCTGAGTCCAAGTGTCTGACAGGTTTACACAGAAGCGGGCGCCTCTCAGTTACTTTGTGCAAGGCGCGCGCATCCCATATCACAAGCACGAGGCGCGCGCTTCTGGGCAGTTTTCCAGAACATGAACAGGTTTCCAAAACTGGACAGAATAATGGGGTGTAGGCACAGTTGCCTGCATCAGGACTGATTTGGACCCCTTAACTTTTTTCTTCATGTTCTCTTTTCTTTTTTTTATCGGTCACATGAAGGATTCGAAAGTTGTAAATATGTGCTTATTTGCTTTCTTTTCTAATAATAAAAAAAAGAAGAAAATATTTTGTCATATGTGTTTGACCTCACACTACGTGCACAAATTCCTATCAATTGCTCACTATCGAGTCGCACAAGTTCATAACCCCAAACTCGTCGACGCCCGTCCTAGGAAGTTTCAAGCTCCACTCGACCTTGACTCTTCCGAAGCGGTAAACCTCATCTCGTGGCGTAGTTCATGACTACATGTCGGGGGTGACTTTTAAGCCTCTCTTTAGCCGAGCACAAGCCAACACATTCTAGTTAAGGTCTAACACTCCGTGACTAAGTCGGTTTTCATGTGCCGAGATTTCCCTAAACTAATGTTTTCAAATCATACATGCCGTTTCCAAAAGAAACAAGTGGTTATTATGGACAAAATAAAATCTGTCCCCGCATGTATGCTTTAATACATTAATTTAGTTTAATCCTGACACATGTAGGATTCACAAGCATGGTGGAATCCGATGAGTATATGGGACCGCAAGAAGGTTTATATACTAGTGTGACGATTCCACTATTTTCTTAAAAACCCCAAAAGCCCCCCCCCCCGTCCCTCCGACTTATAAAAAAAATATTTTTCTTTATGTGGTTCGAATCGTGTGCCCATTATGTGTTTAAAGCCTCTCCATGGACGGAAAGTGTTACTCAAGACTGACAAGGGCCTCTTCTTCAATTTAGGTCCGATTGGTACTTACCGCATATACCGAGACTCAGCAAACCATCTAGTTCGTGAATTGATCACTCCGACAACTCCAACAGCGTCAATGGTCGGTCCTTCTTCAAACGACTCCAACACCAACAACACCATTTTCCCTCGAGAAACTCTCTGCTTTGGTCCAAACTCTTCAAAAGCAAGCCTCCACTCTCAACAAGGAGGCCCAGAACAAAGATGACTTTTGGCAGGCTCACCTGGAAAATCAAAGGGGGGGCTGTTGGTCCCAGAGACACAACAAGGGTATGAAAAGAGGCTAGAGGGGGGGGGGTGAATAGCCTATTTAAAATTTTAATCCTTTTTCAAAATTCAACCTTTATGCTTACACTTGAATTTTGCGGTAGATAAAAACCACGCGGTCAAGTATAAAATGCACAACGGAAGTTTTCGTTGAAACAAGTTAAGAGTTGGTTTTGATAAGTTCAATGCAGTAGGTTGGTGTGCGGTAGGTGGTGCGGTAGATGTGTATGTGGTAGGTAGGAGTGCGGTAGGTTAAAGTGAGGTAGGTTGAGAGATTGAAAACTTGTGTCTTAGAGATTTTTGGCAAATGATAAGTTAGTCAGATTTTAACTTAGGCAATGAGGTAGACAAACAAACACAATTCACAATTGTTCTTAAATCTGAAAGATCAAACACTAAAAGACAAACAAGATTAATATTAACAAGTGAAGAACAATAGGAACAAGATGAACAAGACTTAAAGTAAATTTGCAGAAAGGTAAAGTGCAGTAAGTGAAGAACACAATGATTTGGAAAGGTTAGATCTGTTAAAAGATCTACGTACTTTACCAAGATGGTCAGTCTTGGATTTTGAATGAGGTATATATTAGATTCACTTGAGTACAGATTACAGAGATAAAGTATTGAATTAACACCTATTTCTATGAAGTTCAAATCCTAGACTTAGACCAGTGTATCCCTAATGATTCAATCTATGTGATTGATCAATTGGGGTGAGTGTGTGTGTAAGAATCAAAAGCTCTTTTGAATCTATATGATTTTAGAGCCTAATGAAACTTGTGTGAGAGGCTTGAGATATGATCTTGAATGTTGCTGGAGATTTGATGAAGACTTGAAGGTTGAGTGTGTTGGTCCCTAATGGGGCAACAAGGGTGTGAAAATCGCTAGAGGGGGGGTGAATAGCGTTTTAAAATTCTTTTCAAACCCTTTTGCAATTCAATGGCAGATGCGCACAACTCTTATTTTGGCTAAGTATAGCGCGCGGTAAGAGTGTGAAATGCACAGCGGAAATTTAAAGCAGCTCTGCGCAGGGTATACTGCGCAGAGATAAAAACGCACGCGCTAAGTATGAGGCTAAAGAGTGGCGCAAAATGGGATTCTAAGGCAAATGAGCAATAACAATTACAACATTTGAGCTTCTACACTAACTCAAGATCTAATACTCTATGAATGAACAAATCCAAAACAATAACCGGTGTATCTCTAAAAGATGGATCTAAATGATCAAACTTAAAGAGGTGCGTGTGTGAATTTAGGATCAAGGCTCTTTAGATCTTTATGATTTAGAGCACAATGAAACTAAAGTGTTATAGCTTGAAGATCTGGGCTAAGGATGAAGGTATGAAGATGTTCTTGAGAAATTCTGGAAATACTAAGGCAATCTTCAAATCTTCAACAAATGCTTAGAGAGAGAAATTCTTGAAATTCTTAGCAAAACTCAGCCAACTTCAAAATGTTGAAGTTATGGGGTATTTAAAGTGAACTTCAAAAAAACTAGCCGTTGGAAATCCTTGGGGATAAGATGAGCTGTCGTTCGTTGATTGGATCATGCATATATTATGGCCATTTTGACACTCAACAAAAATGTGACCGTTGTGGACACGTGTCAATAGATTAGGCGCATATGCATCTTTTAACCACCGTTGGATCATTGGCGTAATTTGAATTCTCTTCAAGTCTTTGAATCTTCAATAAATCACTGAGTGTTGAATAAACACTTTAAGGCGCGTTTGAGCCAAGAGGCGCATTGAGCCAAGAGGCGCACATTATGTGTGCGCTAAATCAAGGGGCGCATAGGCGCGTAACATAGCTTATAAAGAAATCCTTATGCGCGCGCTCTAAATGGCGCATAGCGCGAATGAAGAAGGCTCGTGGCGCGTGGCGCAGGAGGCGCATATGCGCGGCTCAAACTCACTGAGTGATTTTTCTTGAATCTTGATCTTCTTGCCCTATTTCTAAGCCTAGTCTATAACAATGGACAACCTAAAAAATGAAGTATAAATACTTCTTACATGTGGGTCTAAAGTCCATGAAATAAAACTTAGGTGATGGATCAATCAAATCTAACAAATCCTATTACATTAAAACTGAGATATATGTGGGCATACCCAACAATCTCCCCCTATTTGATTGATGCCATTACCTACTATATCAAGGACAAACATTATACTTGATAAAAACATGTACAAATGAATGAAATTGGTAAATCATGTCTCAAGTTAATGCACACACTAGTCCAAGATATAGATTTCTAATCTGTTCCAATAAGAATAAAGAATTACATATGGAAAGATAGAAACGACAGTTTAACACATTCAAAATGATATATGATTTTTAGTTTTGAAATGTGTTTAAACCAAGTTTAAACTTAATGCATGAAAGTATGAACCAATTCGATATGATGCATATGAATTTAAACAATATTCATTGTTCTACAAACAAGGAGTTTGAGTGAACAAGGTTTGATAATAAGTGATGCATTGTTCTCATTAAAACTTGGGGTGTAAGAGTTACAAATTACAAGTTTCGAATAGAACAAAAGCAAAAAGGTTCTAAAACAAGTAAGCACAAAATCACTAACACAAGAGTTGTTTCTATTACAAAAAATTTCTAATAACTTACAATCAAAAATAGAAACTAAGGGATGGGAGGCGCATCATCTTCCTTCAAACCTTCAACGATCTCTGAAACAGAGCGCTGAATCTGTTTAGCGAGCTGATGACTACGGTTCGCTAAGCCCTGAGTGTCAGTGACACTGGAGTGAGTGGCAGTGATACCGTCTCTAATGTAACTCAAGTGATTCACATTGATGTTTTGGTATTCATCAATGGAGCGCTGAGTGATTTGCTGCTGCTGAGAAATATTTTCTTCCCAGATTTGAATGTGAGCTTCAATGGCATTTTGAGCCGTGATAATGTCAGAAGAAATATGTCCGGCGCGTCTGTCAGAGCTTGAGTGAGCAGCAGAGAAGTGAGTAACGACCAATTCTTTCAAAACATCCAACTTTGATACTAGCACGTTCATGTTGGATTGAGACGCAGCAGACTGAGGTATGAAAGTAGGCGCAAAAGCGGTGGTTTGCGCCTGATCAGAATGAGGTTGAACCTGAGTCTGCACCGGAGGAGGAGAAGGAGCAGAAAGTTTGTCCTTGAGAGAATTCATCTCCCCTTAATGGCAGCGATCTCTTCAGATTGATCAGTGAGTAAGGAAGTAAGAAGCTCAAATTGAGACTTTAATTGTGTCTGTCCTTGCTCTAAATTTGCTTGCCCCTGCTGCAAAGAATGAAGAATGGAAAGTACCTCGCTCAAATCGGGAGCAGATGGAGGAGGCGCAGGGGTAGACTGGGGCGCATCAGCTTGAAGGGGCGCAATAGGAGATGGAGGCACATGAGGAGGTGAATGAGTAGGAGACTCAAATTCATCTTCAGTTTCAACATCAACAGTTTCAACAACAACTGTTTCCGTTGTGATTTGATCTGGTCCAGAAGGAGGTGGAGGCGCAACAGGAGAAGGAGTGCGCTGAGGGATGGTCTCTTGCTCCCCCTGAACTGGTTCCTCTATATCTGAAACATCATCGCCAAAAAAATCAGAAAGGAGTTGTACCCTTGACACTTTGGTCTGTTGAAATTTGAACGGAGGCGCACGGGGAGTGGGGGCGCATTGAGTAGGCGCGGGAACAGAAGGCCCTTTCTCAATATCAGCGCTTGATCCAGCGTCTTTCATGCGCTCTAGCTTCTCTTTCTCAGCAGCTTGCTTAGCTTGAAAATCTTCATCTCTTTTCCTTTGAGCCTCAAGTCTGCTGGCTTCCTGCGCTAGCCTTAGATCACGATCTTCATCAGTTTCAAATCTAGTACGTTTGATAGGCGCACGAGGAGGGTCATCAACCACCCGTTTTCCTTTGCTTTTCTCTGCGCCTGGCAAGGGATCAGCGCTTTGTCTAGCGCTTGCCGTCACTGCGCTCTTCTTTAATGGTGCGCCTTTAAGAACTGGCGCATCGTCTGATTCTGTGTCTTCATCAACTAAGCCTTCAACAGATTTGATTTGAATTCCCTTGGTGCGCTTAGTAGGCTTCTTTCTGCGCTTTTTGAGGTCCAAATTCGCTTTTCCAAACGTTGGAACATCATTGATTTTATACTCAGGATTCTCATTCAAAAATTTAACTAACTCAGGATAAGTTAAAAAAAGTTTTGTGAGAAGAAGGCAGTGTGAGCGAAACCTGGTCTTTCCATCACTCTTGTTCTTCACAAACTTATCAATCTGCTCACGCAACGTCTTGAATAAAATGTGAGGCCAGTGAAGCTTCTCCTTGGCCATGATGGCAGCTGTGTATTCCCATTGTTCCACCGTGAATCGGTTCACGTTCCCGGTTTTGAAAACAATTGAAGTTCCCACCAAGTGCGCAATGTGAGTCAAGAGTTCTCCACCATCTCAAATTTCGGTGTTTTTGATATTATTTTGAAGTGTTGGAATATTTAGGAGTGAAGCAGCCATCCTTTTCTAATCATCAATAGAGTAAGTCATCGGACGCCCAATAATGCGATCTTCACCCGTAGATGGAAAACCGAGTAAGTGTCGAATCACAGATGAGGAGATATGGACGTCAACATTTTGAACACGAGCCTCAATCCTGTAGTGAGTGCGTCCATTAACATCAATTTCCACTAGAACAGCAGTGGAAAAGAACTCATCCACGAGGAGCGCTGAATAGAAAGATTGGTCCATGGTGAACAGCGGGAGCAGACCAGCTACGCGCAGGGTTTCTATGATTTCTCGCCCAATTACTTCACCAGATAATTCTAACAGATCAAGAGTTTCTTCAAGTTTGAAGTTTGCAAGGTCCTGGAAAAATAAACATTGATTGATGTTAGAAATGACATAGGCGCATAGAAACATAAAATGATCAAAGTAACATAGGCGCATAAAGAATAGAAAGGCGCATAATTGAATCAGTCGCACAAAATCATAGAGATTTAAGGCGCATGATTGAATTAGGCGCATGAAAATTTAAAGGCGCATAGAGTTACAAGGCGCATATTATGGTTCTATGTGAATACTAAGGAAAAATTAAAACAACAAAATTTGACTAAGTACGAAGTTAGGCGCATAAGGTTTTAGGCGCAGAATGATTTAAGCGCATATATAAGTAGAGGCGCAGAAAGCATTCAGACGCATAAAAAGTAGGCGCATAAAGAAGTATATAGGCGCATATCGTGTGAAAATTTTGACTTAGCAAAAAAAAAATAACAAGTATTCAAATGAAAGAAATGAAAATCACAAAGTACAAATTTTCGAAAACAAGATAGAAAATTTTTAGAGACCAAAACATGCAAGAATGACGAAGAACACGAAGAACGACCCCTGAATGCTCGAAGAACACCAAGAACACGAAAATCATGAAACTTCACCAAAACAGACAAATAATATATCAAAAAGACCGCATGACAACAAGGAATCTAAATATGTAAACAAAAACATGAACAAATCAATAATGAAAGCACAATGAACAAATGAAGAACCGAAAACTTGAAAAGTTTTGAAAACCAAAAGTTCAGATTTGTAATGAAGAAAGCATTGATCGTTGAAATGTTGTATACAAAAGATTAGAAATCATAAGATGAACACAACCCAACAAACGATATAGAAAACGGATCATCGAAACAAGAGAAATCAAGGAAAAAGTGATTCCGGGTTTTCACAAAAGACGAAGAACACACACAAAAATGACGAAAAAGAGAAAAAAAATCCAGAAAATTAATGAGTTAAGGGTTCAGAATTCATACTATTTCGTCTTGTGTAGATGATGAGGCTTTCTTAGGACCCATAAACTTATAAATGTATATAGAAAAGGAAGAAGAAAATGAAGATAGAGAGAGAGAGATACGGGGAGAGAGAGAGACGAGAGAGAGATAGAGAGATAGAGTTGGTGAGGAGAGAGGTAGGTGATGATGAGAATTTATAGGTTAGGTTTAAAATTTGCACTGATAAAGAAAAAAAATGGGTCAAAAATTTAAAAGGATGGGAAGTTGAAAGGATGGCATTAATGAAGGATTTGAAAAAGGCGGCTAATCATAACTGGCGCATTTATGAGGGATTTTGAGATTTGAAGTGCAATAAATGCTGAATGACACAAGGTACGACTGATGTGACATCTTAGTTTTTGAAAAACTGCTCCACTTTCCCTTTAAGTGTATGAGCAATTTTGACTAATTTTTGCACAAACACCAAAAACATTTATTTTGGTGTAAGTTTGGGGTGCAAGAAATATATCCCCAAAAAATAAATTTTTCGAAAAACGTAAAACGAGGGAAAAATTTAATTGCACAAGTACCCTTGAACAATTAATGGAATGTCAAAAGACATAGATTCCTATAATAAATGAACAGAATAAACATACCTGGTACTTGTGTATTTAATACGTTCAATCATTGAAATTAAATTTTGAGAATTGATTGAGCCGCAATAGTTAATGCGCGCATGAAGGGGCGCATTACTTGTCAAGGCGCATTACTTCATCAAGGCGCATTACTCATCAAGGCACGCAAAGATGGTTGAGGGCGCATAAATGTTTGAAGCGCATTGGATGCTAGGCGCGCATGGATTGAGCGCGCAGAAAATAAGAGTTGGGCGCGCAGATAGTAAGGCGCATAGATGGCGCATAGTTTCCTTGAAACATTGAAAAATTGATCTAACATTTGTACCTAATATACTCATAACTCAACACAACATAAAATCATTAGTATTGACAAAACTATATTGAATTTAGTTGAGTTCAAGCATACCCATTTCACCTCTAAAAAACATGAACCGTTTCGCGTCGAGTGCTTTCGTTAGAATGTCGGCGATTTGATAGTCGGTTCCCACGTGTTCCAAATGTATATTGCCTTTCTCCACGTGGTCTTTGAGAAAGTGATATTTGATGTCGATGTGTTTGGTCTTTGAGTGCATGACAGGATTTTCAGAAACCGCAATTGTTGATGTATTGTCGCAGTAGATGGGACAATTTTCTTCGATGATATCATAGTCCACCAATTGCTGCTTCATCCAAAGTATTTGACAGCAACAACTTCTCGCAGTGATATATTCGGCTTCGGTTGTTGAGACAGATACAGAAGCTTGTTTCTTACTTTCCCATGACACAAGTCGATATCCGAGGAAATGACAAGTGCCACTAGTGCTTTTCCTATCAATTGTGCACGCTGCATAATCCGCATCTGAATAACCTACAAGTTTAAAGTTCGAATCTTTGGTGTACCAAAGTCCAAGGTTAACAGTGCCAGAGAGATATCTTATAATACGTTTCACAGCAATTAAGTGTGCTTCTCTAGGGTCGGATTGATAACGAGCACAAACACAAACACTAAACATAATATCAGGCCTACTAGCAGTAAGATAAAGGAGTGAGCCAATCATACCTCGATAGAGCGTTTGATCAACACGTTTACCTTTTAAATCTTTGTCGAGTTTGTTGCCGGTGGCCATTGGAGTATCGTATGCTTTAGCGTTCTCAAGTCCAAACATCTTGATTAAGTCCTTTGTGTATTTGGCTTGATTGATAAAAATGCCTTCACTCATTTGCTTGATTTGAAGCCCGAGGAAGAATGTAAGTTCTCCCATCATGCTCATTTCAAACTTGCTCTTCATTAGTTTCTCAAAACGCTTGCACAACAATTCATCAGTAGAACCAAATATAATATCATCAACATAAAGGTTCCTTAATGTCCATACATCTAAAGTTCCAGCGTCTTCAAGAGCGCTAGATTTATGTAGGTATCTTGATCCAAAAGCTTGTAGAAAATTTACATTCAAATCTTTGTTGGTAAACTTCATGCCAAGTGAAATACATAGATTGATAATTTCACAGTAGCGTTCATAAGTTTGCCTCAAGTTTTCACCGGGGAGTTGAGATAAATTGTTGAATCTTTTTTGTACTTCGTATTTCTTGTTCTCCTTGCAAACCGTGTCTCCTTCTATATGCTCTTCAATAGCATCCCATAGCTTATTTGCAGTAGCACAATGCATGACTTGTTGTTTCATAGCCGTACTTAGAGTGCTTAGAATAATGTTTCTTGCTTTGCCATCATTTGCAACTCTTCTAATTTCTTCCTCAGTCCATTCTTCCCTTGGTTTCTTGACGGTTGGTTGAACAGCATTTGTGCGTGGATTTGGATTCGCCTTCATCGGAATATAAGGTCCATAAACGACGGTGTCATGGTGTTAGTACCCGACCTGAAAATGAGTTTATTAAGACTTTCCCAAAAATACAAGGACTTTATAGGAATTAGAAACCTTGCAAAGACTTGTCCTGGATTCCCAAAATATCTCATTTATGACAAAATCCATCAAAATAGGCAACTTAGGGTTACCATAAAGCAACCGTGAAACCCTAGCTTGAAAATCAAGTCAGCTTGCAGACTTGGCCAGGCGGCCAACATTGTTACGCGTTGATCTTGGCCACGCGGCCAACATTGTCGCCGTCTTCAACCATGGCCAGGCGGCCAACCTTGCGCCGGATGATCTGGACCATCAGATCTTCCCCTCAGTTTACTATATAAACCAATCCCATGCTATTGGTTTAGGGATCCGATTTTGAGAGCTCTAAGTACGAATTTTGGAGTTCTTAAACAATATTTTACTCTCTAATTAGCATTCAAACACTCAAGAAGATCCAAGGTTTATTTCTTGCCAACATAGGTAAGTTTTCTAACTTTTTCTTCGTGTTCTTGCATTATTTCTAATGTAGATCTTTAATATTCATGCTCTTATATGTTTATTCATAGTTTCTTCGTATGCTTTGCATGCTCATTCATATGTTCATATATGTTCTTCGCATGTTCTTCGTGTTCATAGATTAAAACCTTATTTATGCTATATTTAGGGTTGCGATCTTCATAATTACATGTTATTTCATAGCCGATGATGATCGAGGGTTCATCAACCCGAGGATGATCTAGGAACTACTTCTAAACCCTAATCTTTAGGTAAATTCCCCTTCATTATGCATGATCCCGATTCTTCTGACTATTCTAATTCTCTGCGAACTACGCTGACCTGAGCTTCTCACATTGAGAGGAACGTAGGCAATCTTCGGATCCGGTCTAAATCACTAACATACTACTAACACATTCATCATGATAGAAAGACCGATCAAGTCGGGCAATAGGAGTGATAACGTCCAATATTCTTCTATTGTTGTAATTTGACCCCCGAACCCATAAACATGCTTTTTTCAATGTTTTGGCTTAATTAAAACGGCGTGGCGACTCTCATAATTTTAATGTCGTTATGAATATTCCCTTTATAAATAAAAATAATCACAAGATACTTCCCATGCGTCGCTTCATCGAAAAGGGGTATTCACAGTGGCGACTCTGCTGGGGACTGCTTTGAAACTTTTTCAAACTTAATGGGTCTAACTTTCGTCACATCATGATGCTTGCCATGTTTACACATGCACACACTTGCCATGTTTACACATGCACACACCTGCCATGTTTACACATGCACACACTTTCCATGTTTACACATGCACCCTACACACACCTGCCATGTATACACATGCACCCTACACACACCTGCCATGTTTACACATGCACCCTACACACACTTTGCCATGTTTACACATGCACACACTTGCCATGTTTACACATGCGCACACCTGCCATGTTTACACATGCACCTACACACTTTCCATGTTTACACATGCACACACTTGCCATGTTTACACATGCACCACCTGCCATATTTACACATGCACCCTACATACACTTGCCATGTTTACACATGCACACACCTTGCCATGTTTACACATACACACACACTTGCCATGTTTACACATGCTCACACTTGCCATGTTTAACACATGCACATACCTGCCATGTTTACACATGCACACAC
Organism: Campanula takesimana; assembly: GCA_026119855.1. Taxonomy (NCBI): domain Eukaryota; kingdom Viridiplantae; phylum Streptophyta; class Magnoliopsida; order Asterales; family Campanulaceae; genus Campanula; species Campanula takesimana. The sequence continues at coordinate 39,018 of JAOWBW010001578.1, read as the reverse complement.
TGCCATGTTTACACATGCACCCGCGCACTCCGCCATGTTAATACTTGTACCTTGTACCTTGTACCATGTACCCTTGTTATCTTCACTTTAGTTTTAGGGTCAAACAAAACTCTGCTATGCTCCCTTGTACATTATTCTCTCTCTCTCTCTCTCTCTCTCTCATGCATTGCATTGCATCATCCTAACATCAAAAACTTCTCTATTTTCTCCTTAAAAAGAATTAGTTTCTTGCCACACACTACCACTAGTCCGTGTCAGCACTGCACAGGTCCCCATTACCCGGAGTATTCGATGTGCAGGAAATTTGTGCGCTACTGTCGCCCTCTTTTCGAGTCACTCGTCTACTCCACTCACCGTGTACGTTCCGCGAGCGGTGGGAACCTTTTACCTAACCCGTGTCAACCCACACTAGTATAGGTAACACACCTAGGTTTTGACCGGTTGGTTTGGCTAGCTTTTTCTTAATAGTCAATTAACGTGCTGTCTATGTCGAGTCATCCCCAAGTCAATGATGAATCGAGATCTTTGAGAGAAAGTGCACAAAAAAGTGATTTCCCTATAAGGGACGTGCCATGGTGAGATGAGTGTTTATTGTCAAGATCTCCGCTCATCATTAACTTGCGTAGGATGTAACATAGACATCACGTTAAATGCCTTTAAGGAAGGGTTAGTCGTAGGATCCGATGGTTGGTGGAAGCCGCTTGCCCTATAGGACCCTCGCCCAAATTGTCCGTTTGGGGGTGTGCAATGCAGGTGAAAAACGAGGGGTCTATAGACGTAGTGATGGCCTCCACTGATCGTAGTCCTCTAACTAGTTACGAAAAAGGGGTATCCCTTACAACCAATTAGGATGTAAATAATGTATGTTTTTGTAAATTAAAATATACTTTGCATGAGCCTTCCCCCTCTCCTAAAGCTTCATTACCCTTCAACCTTTCAGCAAAGCAAGTTTGGATCCGTTCGGGTGGTCGATTACAACGTGCAGCTTCTACTCCGTCCACGTTCTCAGTCGCGTCATCAGCAATGTCAACTCCTGCTTCAGCTTCAGCCTCTGCTCCTCCTGCTAGTGCCGCCGAGCTCAGCACTGAGACTACTCTCAATGGTATTCCCCCAAGCCTCCAGAACTTCCTCGCCGGTCTCGAAGCCAAGATCAAGAATCTCGAGGAAAGCAACAAGATGTTGGAAGACCAGAACCAACAGTTGAAGGGTCACATTCAACAAAAGGGGAATAAACTGGTGCCCGATGGGGAGAATTTCATTTATGTCGAGGATGAAGAGGTCAATACCAACTGTCCCCCCAACACCAATGCTACTGCTTTCCCATCCCCAAGCTACCGCAATGTTCCGCCTCCATCTCTCTACACCCAACAAGGTTTCACTACCATGAGCAAGAACAAGGCTGTCTATGAACCTTCCCCTGAATTGCTTGGCGGCTACCTCTCCGCTAGCAAACTACCCGCACCCTCGTTGCCTTTGAGTATTGGGATGGCCGCTGCTACTGCTTCCACTACTCCTCCCGTCATTCTGTCAGAAAAACTATCCCCGACATCTCCAATCACCCTGTGGTTATGGCCATGCAAGAGCAAATGCGAAAGTTGATCGAGACCGTGGATAAGCAAAGTGCACCGACTACCAAGACAATCAACCCTAGCCAAGTAGGGGCTCTCCCCAAGGATTTCAAGATGCCTAAGGTGGCAATGTTTCATGGTGACTCGTGTCCTAAGACTCATTTGGATAGTTATTGTGTTGGCCATGAGGGCTCGTGACTGCACCAACGAACAAATGGCTCGCGTATTTCATAGCACTTTGGATGGTATAGCTCTGCGTTGGTTCTTGGGGCTAGAGAACCAAGCAAAAGGCAAACTTGGGATCAGATCAGCGCCATTTTCTGTGAAAAGTATCAAGCTAACTTGGATTGGCACGTGAATCGAACAGATCTTGAGAACACTATGCAAAAGCCCGGCGAGGCTATTTATGATTTTTATAAGAGGTGGAACCATAGGTTGTGTGAGGTCCAATACCCACCAAAGGCGAAGGAACAGAAACAGATTTTCTACAAATGTTTGCTACCAGAGATGAAAGCAGCTATAGGTAATGGTTACTTCCCTGATTTGCGGGAAATGGTTGACGCATGAGTAAGGTACGAAGCAGGATTCACTGGGATTGTGCCGCCAAAGAAAGTCCAAAGACCAACAACAACAACTCCTTCCGCTACAAAGGCTCCTACTGCGCCTGCTCCTCCTAGGGGTGGAAAGGAGGCCGTCGGCCAAGTGAATATGGTCCAGAAAGAGGTCCCGTTAGATGTCCAAGCCGTAACAAGGAATGGGCTCCGCCGCAGAGAGAGAGGGAGCACTTTGATGATTTTGGCATGCCCATGGGGAAAGTCTTTGACGTGTTAGTCAAGAGAGGTCTTATCAAGCCTTTGGAGAATTACCAGCCCGCCTACCCAAGAACTGATTTGGACGCCTCCAAGTTCTGCAAGTATCACAAGCACATCGGGCACACAACGGATGGTTGTATTCAATTGAAGCGCGTAGTACAAGGGTTGATCAATGACAAGAAGATTGAGAAGCCGAAGGGTCCTAATGTGGTGAATAACCCTCTTCCTAACAATGGGGGTGGGGTGAATATGGTGCAAACATGCGAGATTAGTATCCTAGAGCTCATGGATGCTTTTGACAAGATAGGGCTCACGATGGTGGATATCTTCATGGCATTGGTGACATTAGAAATACTCGAACCATTAGAAGGACATCTCCCCCGTCTTGGTTGCGATTTGTCAAAATTTTGCCACTACCACAAGTGCACCGGTCACACTACCGAAGAATGTTTTGAACTCAAGAAAGCCGTGCAAGAGCTCATCCACAAGGAGTAGTCGAAGACCCTAGAGATTATGTAGCTAGCAATGTACTCATGGTAGAACTTAGTGAGATCACTGATCCGGCCAAGTCTGTTGTGGCGGACTGTGATGAGATGGGTGGTATTCTAATGACTAATAATAAAGAATCTTCTTGCTACTTGTTGTCTTTAGAAGAACTAGTGAGTGAAGTCGAATCTCTAGAGGAAGAGAGTCCCAAACCCTCTCAACCTCTTCTTGGGCCGAAAATATCGAGGAGGCCGAAAAGACCGAAGTTTCGCCCCCTTGTCCTGACACGCCTTGTCTTTGGAGGAGGAGCTAGTACAGAAGTTTGTCTCCTTACGAGATCCGGTCAAGTGTACCAATCCGACCCGAAGGGTGCAAAGAAAGTCTTTGGGAAGGAACCCGAGCAAGCCGACCTAGACAAAGAAGACCCTATCCTCACTCAACTCAAACAAACCCAAGCCCATATTTCACTATGGTCCCTACTCACCTCCTCCCTAGCCCATCGCCTCATGCTCGAGCAAAACCTCGCCGCCACCATGGTACCATCCACTATTACCCCGGAGGACGTCACCCACATGATT